>PVJN01020604.1:0-35755 GCA_004026805.1 Lasiurus borealis
TCCTGTCAGCCATGCTGTGTCTTGGTCTTCTCTGTCCCCTTCGCCTCTTCCTGCCTCTTTCATCCCCTCCTCAGCGATGAGGCTGCTCAGTGCCGGAGGGAGGGTCGGCGCCATATATCACGGAGGGCAGCGGAGGGCCACGCTGACAAGGAAGGCTGTCATCAAACTTTACAGCTTCTTATAAAACGCACCGCCGCGCAAGGACAGAGGGACTGCAAGGGCACAGGGCGGCTCGGGAGATGGGGGCAGACGGAAGCTCTGCAGAGGGGGAGGGGGAGGTAAATCTCTGTGTTTCCCAGGAAAAAAAAATCTTTTCATGGAGACAAACCTGCTGACTCTTCTCAATCCCAACCCATCTCCGGAAGCTTCCCTGGAGACCCATCCGCTGCAAAAAGCTCTGCTTATGGGGCGTCTGGGGTCCATTGCAGGGAGCTGGCGTGGAGGGAGCCGGTCAGGGCCACCTGAAGGCAGGGGGGCCGGGGTCGTGGCGAGAAGCATAGGGGACTGGCCTGCTGCTGGTCCTTCCCAGAAACGATGCTGTACGCACAGGGGGCCACCCATCCAGAGGCGTCTGCATGCCTATGGCAGGGCAGCTGGAGGCCACTGAGGCCCAGGGAGGGTCCTCTAGGCAGTGACACCCTGAGCGGCAAGCAAGGCCACCACATGGTCAACTAGGGAGCTACCATGACAATTCACTGCAGACTGAGCTGCCTGCGTGCTCAAGTCCCTCCTCACGTCCCTATACTTCAGTGGTTCTCAACCTTCCTAAGGCCGCGACCCTTGCATACAGTTCCTCATGTGGAGGTGACCCCCAACCATGAAATGTTGCTACTGTGATGCATCGTGATGTAAATATCTGCATTTTCCGATGGTCTTAGGCGACCCCTGTGAAAGGGTCGTTCGACCCCCAAAGGGGTCGCGGCCCACAGGTTGAGAACCGCTGCTATACTTCATCCAGGGCCTGGCGCTCATCTGCAGGCCAAGCCAGCACCAGAGGCAGAGCAGGGCCTGGTGACGGAGGCTGGGACTCCTGGAGAGGGGCTGCCGCAGGCCCAGTCCCACTCTCACTGAGCAGCTGTGGACTGGGCAGCCTCACAGTCCTGCACGTACACGGGATGAACTCACCAATATTGCTCTGTTGCCACGTGCCTTCCTCCCTCCCTTGCTGAGTCCCTCCCACCCCACATTGTCCATCTGGGTAAACAGCTTTAATCTCTGTGCATTGCGCATGGGCCGGGGTGGCCCCCGGGGGTGGTCTGGCCAGTGCTCCCAGTTCCTCCTCAGTCTGACTCCTCAGAGCCCAGGCCAGCGCACGCCTGTGCTGTTGGGACAGTGTGTTCCCTGCTGGTACTCCAGTTCCTAGGATGACCAGATGGGAGGCCTGACAGGAGAATGCGCCGGTCACCTCTCCAGGTTGGATAGCCGTCTCCTGCTCAGCTCCGCCCGGCCGCTCCCAGTGACACAGCAAAGAAGGCCCTGGAACTCATTTTGAATAGTGTGTGTGTGTGTGTGTGTGTGTGTGTGTGTGTGTGTGTGGTGTCTTTATAAAATCAATAGAGAACATGCTTCTCTATTGATTTTTGAGAGAGAGAGAAAGAGAGACAGACAGACAGACACACATGGATGTGAGAGAGAAGCAGACATCGGTTGCCTCTGGTACCCGGTCAGAGCGGGTTGGAACACTTTGGTGTATGGGATGATGTGCCAACCAAGTGAGCTGCCCACCAGTGTATCTGTCTGATGTGAACTTCAACCTGGACAGCTTTAGCATGTCCACACACCCTGCCTGTGGCCACATGACAGTCAGGCATCCTGGCATGTTCTTAGTTGTATACTCAGCCCCTAGCACACAGTAGGGAAGCAATATATATATATATATATATATATATATATATATATATATATATATATTATATGTGTGTGTGTGCACGTATATGTGTATGTATATATATGTATATATGTATGTATGCATTTGCTACTGATTGACCAAGTGAGTAAGGATGTTTCCTCTGATATCCAGTGGAGTTAAACTAAATCACATGAACCCACAGGGCTCAGGGAAGTAGAAGAGGGTTGTGTGCTGGTGTGTGTGTGTGTGTGTGTGTGTGCGCGTCTGTCTGTCTGTCTAGTGCAGTGGTCGGCAAACTCATTCGTCAACAGCGTGGCAAACCTTGGCACGCGAACTGCATGTGGCTTGAGAGCTACAATCTGCTGACCATTGGTCTAGTGTGTAGGAGAGCTTTGGCAGGCAGAAGGGAGAGTCCCATATTGTAAGCACCTGTGCAGCAGGCAGCAGGAGGCTGTGGGAGAGCCAGGGTCTGGCATGTGTGTCAGAGAGCATGTCTGCAGAGGGGAACAGAACTATAAACAGCCACAATCAAGGGCACCCCGATTCCTTAGGTCCTTTCCAGAAGAAAGCCTGGAAAGTGCAGGCACAGGAGCACTGGGGACAGTAGTGGGGGGCAGGGTCCCTGCAGCCCAGCGGGGTTCCTCAGGGCGGGTGGGGGTGCAGGGACAGTGCTGGGGTGGACAAGAGACGCCCAGACCCATCACTCAATACGGGAGAGCCAGGTGGCCAGTTCTTTATTTTGCTTCCCTCCTCCCTTCTTTCCTGTGATAGATGGGCCTCGCTGTTTGCAGTGTGGAATGCAGAGGCTGAGAAAACGAGGCGCTCGGGCTGGAAATCCGAGGCCCTCCCCCTCTTGCTGGCAGCAAGCCTGAACTTCGCAGCCACCTCCCAAGGAGAGGACAGAGAGGGGGGAACGGCTGCTGTAATTTCCCCCACGGGAGTTGTTTTGGGTTTGGCTTTTATTTTTCCCAGGAGGCGTGGAGCGGCGGAGGGTAGCTAAGAGAGCCCCAGAAAGACAGGAGGGAGAGGGTGAGGGCCCCAGTACATAGGGAGAGGGAGCAGGGGAAGGAGGCAGAGAGAGGAGGGGCAGCCACAGGCGGAGCAAGGAGGCAGGAAGGATGCCTTGTTTCTGCTCCTGGCTGGGCCGGCCTAGGTCTCTGTGGCTGCCCCTCCAGTGCTGTG
Source organism: Lasiurus borealis (assembly GCA_004026805.1). Classification (NCBI taxonomy): domain Eukaryota; kingdom Metazoa; phylum Chordata; class Mammalia; order Chiroptera; family Vespertilionidae; genus Lasiurus; species Lasiurus borealis. The sequence continues at coordinate 3,032 of PVJN01020604.1, forward strand.
TGGCCTGTAAAATGGTTTCACTCACAGGTGCCTGGGAAACTGAGGCACCAGGGACCTTGAACTCACTCCTTTGGGTCCTGTTCCCACTCTTTTGTCCTGGGAATTCTGGCAAGTCTCTCCAGTTACCTTAGAGCAGTGGTTCTCAACCTTCCTAAGGCCAAGACCCTTGCATACAGTTCCTCAGGTGGTGGTGACCCCCAACCATGACATTTTGCTACTGTGATGCATCGTGATGTAAATACCTGCATTTTCCAATGGTCTTAGGCGACCCCTGTGAAAGGAACGTCCAACCCCAAAAGGGGTCGCGACCCACAGGTTGAGAACCGTTGCCTTAAAGCAAGCATGTCAAACTCATGGCCTGCAGGTCGCATGTGGCCCACAAAGAACATTTTTTTTTTTAAAAAATATATATTTTATTGCGTTTTTACAGAGAGGAAGGGAGAGGGATAGAGAGTTAGAAACATTGATGAGAGAGAGAGACATCAATCAGCCACCTCCTGCACGCCCCACACTGGGGATGTGCCCACAACCAAGATACATGCCCTTGACCGGAATTGAACGTGGGACATTTCAGTCCGCAGGCCGACGATCTATCCACTGAGCCAAACCAGTTTCGGCCACAAGGGATATTTTTGCAGCCCCGACAATACAACGGTGTAAGCGGCAATTTACAATTATGAAAGGAAATAATTCTCCCGGCAGATCCAGAAAGATTGACATTCACCTTGGGTCGGTTCTGAAAGTAATCACTGCGAGCATGGTTTCCCCCGAAGTAGGAAAGAGAACAGCAGAGAAGAAAACATTACTTTTATCATGGCTCTTTTTTATTTCCTTGTATTATACTTTTTGAAATCATCCTACATTTCTATGAAGGTGGAAGCTTTTGTTTATTCGCGGCCCACAGAAGCTTAAATTATATTTGGCCCTTGTTAGTCTTTGAGTTTGACACGCTTGCCTTACAGGATGAACATTCATTCACGTCTGTGCTTTTCCAGTCTCTTCTCCCTGGATTCCTTCTGTACCAACTCCCCCCTCCTTATCCTCCCCCTGCCACCCCCCTGGGGCTGGGCTGGCTTCTGACAGGGCGACTCTGCCCTCTGCTGGAGCAGAAGGTGGAGGATGAGGCAGAAGAGTGGACTCGTTCCAGAAAACATACCCTGGCACGCCTCCCAGGAAAGTCTTTGGTTAAAGCAACCCGAACCCCAAATGAATACAGCTCAATATGTGTGTGATGTACAAGTACCCTGATAAGCCTGTCGGAACGTGTTGCTAAATAGACCTCTTGCCTAAGTGGCAATAAATACTCCGTCGCTTCCCGCCTGTGGTCTGTGCGTAAGGGGGAGGATCTCCATGCAGGAGCCCAGGGCTGCGGGGACAGAACCGTGGCAGTGCTGACTCCTGGGGTGTCCCGAGCCCCTTCTAGCATGGATCCCTGTGACACCCCGAGTGCACAGCTGTGCCCTTTGCCCACCACTTTCACGACTATCTATTTGCTTTTACAACCTGCAATCTACCGCATGTCCTGGTCAACAGGATCTGTTTTTTTTTTTTTTTTTTTTTTTTTTTTTTTTTTTTTTGCTGCTGCTGCTCGCTGCCTCGGATGCGTTTATGGGCATTGATCCCCTCCACTGGCTCCCCAAAGAGGTGCTTTTCCTTGAGCCAGAGAGTCATTGCGGCGGATTACAGCGCCTGCCACTCGGCACCGCGATTTATTGCCATCCTGGGCTTTATTCTCTCCTGCACTTGCAGCCAAGCCTCATTCATTTCATTTTTCTGGGGCAAGCAGGATGGGAGCCGCTGCTATTAATAGGAGGACGGATGACTAGCCAGAGAGCTGAGGGATGTCTGGGTTTATGGGTCTGCGCGTCCCAGAGCCCGGCTCTGGCCTCCCGTCCGTCCGCCTTTCTTCCTCCGGTGCCTGCCTGCGTCACGTGGCCACTGACCCTCCGAAAGTTTGACACTCTTTTTTTCAGACTTTTATGGACAAGTGATGTCCTTCCGTTTGGGCCAGCTCGCCGTGTGTCCTGTACTTTCCCCCCAAAAGAAGCGGGGGACAGGGCTTAGATGAAATCTCAGAGCAGAGGGAGGGGGGAGAGGGAGACAGGGAGGAAGGCGGGGCCCTCAGGGCACGGGGTCGGCGATGCCCCTCTCAGAAGGCGTCTGCTGTTCAGGTTGCCCACCCACGGATGGATATGAATCCAATTAAAGTCACTCTACAGGTTTTATTTACGCTGATAAACATGTTTACTAATCGCCGATCACAAATCAAATAGCAGAGCAATTTCCAAACAATGTTCTCCAGATAATAAATGTCTTGTGAATATGCATATGGAATATTACATCTCCTGCTGCTACTCTCTCAGCAGCAGGAGAGATAGAAGCCACTCAGGGACGGCAGAGAGGAAAGTGGCAGAATTGGCCTCTGCAGAGAACTCCCTGTGGAATGACCCGGGCTGTAAAGATTCACACATCTCCTTCCTACAGGAATGGAAGCCACGGGGACTTTTTCCAGTGGGTTATAGTTGGGGTGTAGGAGTTCATCTGGCCGAGCTGACTCTCCAGGAGACCACACACAGACAGATAGCTGGTAAGGTCAGAAATCGGTGGTAAGGGCAGCACTGGGGACTTTGGGGATGGACTGGTGTTTAGGGGGAAATAGGTTTTTATGTAAAGACTTCACTTTCTCCTATGATCCTGGCAAGGTTCAGTTTGCAAAAGCAGGGTGTGCGGCCCTAACCAGTTTGGCTCAGTGGATAGAGCATCGGCTTGTGGACTGAAAGGTCCCAGGTTCGATTCCGGTCAAGGGCCTGTACCTTGGTTGCATTGCAGGCGCATCCCCAGTAGGAAGCGTGCAGGAGGCAGCTGATAGATGTTTCGCTCTCATTGATGTTTCTTTTCCTCTCTGTAAAAAAATAAAAAATATACATATATATATATATATATATATATTTTTTTTTTTTTTTTTTTTTTTTAAAGCAGGGTGTGTGGGGTAGGGGGATAGAGTCAGATGAGGTAGCATCTATTTGGCCATATATTCTCGCCGTTTGGAGATGGTCATGAAAGACCTTGTTATTTAAAACTATCTGCATTTCTAGAGAGAGCAATGCTGTATCAACTGTGTAAGTAGTATTGCTACAATTGTGTCTCTAATGGTGATTTTAGTGCCAATGTAAAGGGTGCTTTTCCAGCCTCTTGCATGCACACTGATGCAGAAGGTTTGACTTTTTCTGTAGGAAGCTAGCAATGGGGTGCAGACAGAACCCCAAGCCCGAGTCCTAAGGAGCCTGTATACCAGCACTCGGAGACATTGACCAATCACGTAGACCCTCTGGGCTCCTGTTCCGGGGCCAGGAGCACTTGAAGGCCGAATTCATCAATGTAAACCTCGGGCGGGTTAACCGCACCTACCGAGAAGCGAGGTCAGCTCGGGGTCAACCTGCCGCTTCTTGTGGCTCCGATTTAAAGTCTCCGAATGAAGACTTGTTAGGCAGTAAACACTGGATTTCTGCGGTTAATACCCTCGTTTTTCTTCCACACACACAGAAAACAGTTGCCTCTCTCCACCAATCATTGCAAGTCAGGGTTTGTAGCACCAGATTGGAAACATGGAAGAAGGATATATGGGGTATTCGCGGGACCAGCAGTGTGGGCCTGGTTCCTGGAAGACAGTGGGACTCTGGACACCCCCTCTTCCCCCCGCCTTCGCTCTGCTCCCCTCCTTGTTTCCCTTTTATGGATTTCCCGGTGCAATTCGGCGTAGGCGTTTTAAGAATCGGCTCAGCTCTTGCAGATAAGCTCTCGCCACCCACCTTCTCCTCCGGTTCTGCTGACCATCGGACATTTCCAACAGGTTCTGACAAAGCTGAAACCACCCAAGTGCGTCCTGCTCTTAATGAGAAGAGCCCATCGGCGGAGACCTTCGGGACTCGGGGCGGGAGGAGATTCATTTTCCCATGAATATTCTCAGAAGGAGAGCGGAGGCCAGGGGTGACCGATATTAGATCATCTTGGCAGACAGGCCACGTGCATCTGGAGATGAAGTGATTAGCGGGGGAGGGAAAGGCCACGGAGCCACACCCCAGAGACCAGGCTGGCTGGCAGAGGGCTGCTGGGAAACCCCGCCTCGGCCACAGAAAGCACCAGATGAAGGAGGGGGTGTGTCTGGCGAGTGGGGGGAAGGGGAAGCTGCTACCTTTTCCCCCTCTGGCTTTTTTGGTGTGATTCCAGGCATTTAAACTCTTTCAAAAAAAAAAAAAAAAGATTGGCCTCCCCAAGCAAGAGGGAATTTTTTAAAAAATATATTTTATTGATATATATATTTTTTTAATACAGAGAGGAAGGTAGAGGGATAGAGAGTGAGAAACATCCATGAGAGAGAGACATCGATCAGCCGCCTCCTGCACGCCCCCTACTGGGGATGTGCCCGCCACCAAGATACATGCCCTTCACCAGAATCGAACCTGGGACCTTTCAGTTCGCAGGCCGACCCTCTCTCCACTGACCTAAACCCGTTTCAGCCATCTAAACTCTTAATGGATATCATTCGATCCTTTGTGTTCGCTGAGGTGAAATAAAACGTGCTCTTTTGTACGCATGCCCTCTTCCTCTGAAGAATGTGCAGAAGATGTGTTTGCATGTATTGCATGTTAGTAGTCGGCATCCTTGCCTTCATAATTCGACTCCACTTTGCGTTCTGACCTGCTCACCTTGGCAAAAAAGTGGAACAGTCAGGGTTTCAGGATAGCGTGGCCCAGCAGGAACAGGGCAAATGTGGAGGGGCTGGCAGCAGCCCCGGGCACCCCTGCCGCGCAGGGGCCCGCGGGGAGATCGCTCTGTCTTGTGTAGATGAGGCAACACGGTCACAGAGGTGAAGTCACTTGCCCAGGATCATACATTTCCCAGGCCCGGGTCTGTGGTTAGAGATCTGTCTCTGCCCCCAGCTGGTCTGGATGCTTCCCCGAGATGCAATCATTAGCTAGGGCAGTGGTCGGCAAACTCATTAGTCCACAGAGCCAAATATCAACAGGACAGCGATTGAAGTTTCTTGGGAGAGCCACATTTTTTAAACTTAAACTTCTTCTAATGCCACTTCTTCTAAAGAGCCTCACCCAGGCCGTGGTATTGTGTGGAAGAGCCACACTCAAGGGGCCAGAGAGCCAGATGTGGCTCGAGAGCCGCAGTTTGCCGACCACGCAGCTAGAGGATTGTACCGGAAGAGTGTGAGCTCTTCCTGTTGTGGGTAACTAACGGAAATGGTCCTCCAAAAGGTATGCTGTCCGCTCACTCCCTTTTCACTTTGCAATCTTCATGGGTATGGCCTGTGGCACAGTGGCCCCTGGTAGCAAGGCTCAGCGGTGCCACATGGGCAGCGTGTGGGGCTCCTGCCTCTGGGCATGAGCCCCCGTGGAGAGCAGCAGGGCGATTTCAGTGCTTGGGTTGTGCCTGCGGCTCCCCATTGTCTCAGAGACGCCTGCCTTCAGGAGAGGCAATGGAGAGGAGTACTTACTGACAGTGACAATGGACTAGGTACCATGGTGAGCACAAAGGGTCAAAAACGAAAGACAAAGAAAGTACCCTGCCTTCGCCACAGCCCTGTGGCCGGGAAGCTTTGTGACACGTGTATAAGGTACTGCAGAGCGGCAAAAGTCAGGGCCCATGGGCTGGGGCAGAGGCAGCCTTGTGGAGGGAGATGCAGGTGGGGGAGAAGTGGGGAGAGGTGCCCCAGACTCAGGGGCGGCATGGGACCTGGGCTGTAGGCGGAGGTGCGCATGCCTTCTGAGGACACTGCAGACAGCGCTGTGATTGGCTCCTTTGCGGGGCATCGGGGCTGAATGAGGCAGGCAGCATCCTGTGGGTTAGCCTGGAAGGTTTGAGCTTCATCCTGAAGGCTGTGCGAGCCACTCAAGGCTTTTTTTTAATTATTATTATATATTTTATTGATTTTTTACAGAGAGGAAGGGATAGAGAGAAACATAGATGAAAGAGAGAAACATCTATCAGCTGCCTCTTGCACGCCCCCTATGGGGGATGTGCCTGCAACCAAGGTACACGCCCTTGACTGAAATCGAACCCAGGACCTTTTCAGTCCGCAGGCCGACGCTCTATCCACTGAGCCAAACCGGTTTTGGCCACTCAAGGCTTTTAAACAAATACATCTCTGACAGGTTTGCCAGAAAGGTCCTTCCGGCAGAAAGAGGTGGACCGTAGGGTTGAATTCAGAAGCCAGTGGGAGAGGCTGATGCTGCAGCCAACCAGCCAGGCCAGGGGAGGTAGGATCCTGGCACCCGCCCACCAGCGCCTGGCATTTAGAGGGTGGTCCGCTGGGATGAGATCAGGGAACACTCTGAGCCTGTTGTTGAATGAACAAGACCAGGGAGCGATTCATGCAGAGAAAGAACTATCTGCTTCCGCCCAACTAGCGTCGCGTCCTAGGGAGACCAGTTAATTGAGAATCTCAGCAAAGGCGCCGGGGGTTTCTGTAAAGGACTCAGACAATTATTTGCCCATCACTGGTTGGAGGAAATTGCTTCCGGAGGAGCACTGAGAGGGCCGATTCCCCGGGCTGACATTTGCATCTGCAGATCCTCCGCCTCCCCCTCCATCTCCGCCTGCGCCCCACCTCACCCAGCGGGGTCCCCCATTGCTCTGTCTGCTGGCACCGCCATGGGAAGGACTATAGAGCCCCTCTAAAGGCATCATGCTTTCGGTACCAGGCCTTAGCATTGTGTTTTCAGGGTTAAACCGGAGTCGCTTCCTCTCTGTATCTGTTCAGCATTTGCTATTAAATTGCCTGTGCAGGTTCCCCGCTTTCTTTCACTTAAGTAGCTGCTATCTTCTTGGTATCATAAGCCCCGAAACGACAGAGGAGAAGGAATATGTTTTGTTCTGAAGACTGAGCACTGCCTCTCCGCCGGCCGAGGCGCACAATAAATAAATGTTTAATGCCGAGATGGTGATGGAGGCGTGCATAGAGCTACTTGAAAATAATATCGAGGATTTGTAAACTCCAACACCTGCCTCTTCTTGTAGAGTCCTTTATATTCTTCCCTTGCATACTGACTCTGACCCTCCTGAAAGCCACGAGAACCCGGGGAGCCGAACTTTCCCCCCATGTTTGCCACGTTTGAGGGAGCCTCGGCCCCTAGGCTGGCCACAGCGGATGAGATGGTGCTACGTGCACCCAGCCGGCTCGCCCCATGGAAGTCCGGCCACAACCGCTGGGCGTGGTGGCCGCTTCCCTTAAAGATGAGCCTGCAGGCTGAGACCGGTTTGGCTCAATGGACAGAGCGTCGGCTTGAGGACTGAAAGGTCCCAGGTTCGATTCCGGTCGGGGGCATGTAGCCTGGTTGCGCGCGCATCTCCACTGTGGGGCGTGCAGGAGGCGGCTGATCGATGTCTCTCTCTCATCGATGTTTCTGACTTTCTATCTCTCTCCCTTCCGATCTGTAACAAATCAATAAAATATATTAAAAAAAAAAAAAAAGAAAGATGAGCGCACAGGCTGAGGTTAGATCAGATAAAATACCCGGATGCAGAGCTGCTTCCAGATGGCAGATGGCGGAGATCGTGTGCCTTGTTGAGGCTTTGGGATGTTCATTGCAGGATCTTTCTGAGAAGAAAACACTCATTTTTCCCGGGTGGAGGAATCAGAAATGCATGCCCTCCTCCTGGGTCTTCCTTCAAGTACATTGCGAAATAGCCATAGGCTTTGAAAGGAAGTAGTGGCATTGTCTTAGCGTCTCTAGCTCCTTATCTGAAGGTCCGGTCCGTAGATGGTCTCTGAGGCCCTTCCAAGCTCCAAATGGAGACCCCAGTTTTGAAGTTCTCAGCACAAACACCATTTCGACAAGATCCCCCTGCCCCTGAGACTAGGGACATAGGGTTGCACCCATGTCCCCTCCTGAGACCCCACACTCCATTACATTCTGCCTTTGCTCGTCCGTCTTCTTCAAGAGCCGTATGTCTGTCTGTGTCTGTCTTATCTATGTCTTTATTGCCTTGCATGGCTGATGTACTGATACATACATGGCACACAGTCGGTGCTCACACGAGTAATTCAGTAAACCTGTCCTTGCACCTCTCCGTCTGCTCATATCTTTTGAGATAACAATGGGAAACGAAGTGCAAATAAGGAGAAGGAGAAGGGTAGGCCTGGGGTAGCCTCCCAGTCAGTGGGAAGGTTATTACATGGGCCTCGGGGTGCATAGAAGGCCCATGAGCCACAGCGTGGCTGGGGTTGATCTTGTCTCCATACGAGAACATCCGCTTAGATATTTGATGGTGGGAATCAGAACCATCTGGAAGGGAAACCCATGTGGAGAGGGGACCCTCAGCATTGCCATGGTTCCTGGCAGTGGCTGCTCCCACCCCATGGTTGTCACTTTCCTACATGGCTCTCAGAGGTGAGGTCCTTATGTCATTCAGCCACCCACCCATCTTCAGCAGCCGTTTACCGTGAGAGCAAACCCCTCAGCGTGGCTTTTGGGGGCCTTGACAAGCTGACCCCGGTCTTCCTGGTAATGCTGGCCCCTCTCCATCCCCACAGAGTCCCTACATCCGTCACAACAGACACTTAACACACCCCCTCATCCACAGACACGTTTGGAGCGCATTTTCCTCCTGTGGAGCACGCCTCTCACCTGTCCTCTGTTTCTGCAGGTGTTTTCCATTCGTCCTGAGTTCGGGGCTCGCTCCCTCAGTGGGTGTTCCAATCCCTATGCTCTCCCCTCACCACACACTGTGGACATGTGCCCGGGTGTCTCCTGGAGGACCCACACCTGGCTGGATTGTATTCCCCTGGGTGCCTGTCTCCCGGATGTCCCTAACTCTCCCTGCTCTTTTCCGCTTCAGGCTCTACTCAGCCCGTCTCATCTCCTCTCCCTGAGCCCAGACCCACTCTGCCCTCTGCCCAAAGCCTGGCAGCGGAGCCCTAGGCCCGTGGTCGGCAAACTCATCAGTCCACGGAGCCAAATATCAACATTTCAACCACTGAAATTTCTCCCGAGAGCCACATTTTTTTGCACTTAAACTTCTTCTAAGGCCACTTCCTCACAATAGACTCGCCCAGGCCGTGGGATTTTGTGGAAGAGCCACACTCAAGGGGCCAAAGAGCCGCCTTGTAGCTCACAAGCCCATTTGCCAACCGCTGCCCTAGGCATCTTTCTGGCACCTGCTCTTTGCTGCCTCCCAAGCTTCAAACTCTCCTTAAAGGTTTGCCCTTCTGATCACAAACTCCTGTGGGAACTACAATGGGCGGCCTTATTCAGAGCCCAGAGGCAGGCCCCGGGACTGGATGTGAGAGAAAGGGACCTGTTAAGGAAGTGCTCCCTAGAGACACCTCAGAGGGAGTGAGGGAAGCGGGGCAGGGAGGGACAGAAGCCAAGTGGAGGCTCCATTCCAGGCAAATAGCCAGGAGGGGGAGGGGGAGACGCAGGAGGTACAGTAGGGAGAGCAGTTTCCAGCCTCCCCTCCCCCCATGGTCAGTCCCTGCTGCCCAAGCCCCAAGGACACACCTGGCTCTCTGTCTGCGAGTGGTGGCACTCCCACAGCCTAGGGCAGGAGACTGGGGCAGTGGCACAGAGATAATAAAGGGACCCAGGAGACTGGGCTGCCACCGACCACTGCAGTATCTGGCACGGGTGGGGACATTGCTAGGAACCAAAGACCTGTGCCCTGTGCCTCGCCTCTGAGTGGGTTCCCCAGTTCTACGCTTCTGTCCCCCACCCGTGCACCCCCATCCGCAGCCTGCATGTGCCTGGACCCTGCCTTCCAGTGCTTTCTCTGCAAGATAGAGGGGTCCCTCTCTTAGATGACCACACCTGGGAGACCCTCTTCTCCATTTTTTGGGGGCCTAGCCAAGCCCTATCAGGGCTTTGCGGAGTCATCAGTCCAGGAGGCAGAAGCCATTGGCAAGGTGCCCAGCTGCCCCCCCAACTCCCTGCGCCCTGACCCCGCCCAGCAGCTGCTCCTTTTGATGATGGAGAGAGAAGGTGAGGGACTGTAATCGCTGGTCAGTAGCCACCTTTCCCAGCCAACAGATATGAGACATCTACTCTCCCCTGAGAGGGAGCACTTCCGCCAGCCCGCGGTTAGGGGACACAGAGGAGGATCGCTGATAGAACACAGGCAGGAAGTGGGGGGAGCCTGGGAGCTGCCGCAGCCCCCCGCTGAGGTGGGCCCTCCCACTGGGAACCTTCCTTTTTCTGTGGATGCGTCTTGGCCCCCGAGGGACCCCACCACATAGAGGAACTATCAGGAGAGCTGTGATTATCTCCTTTGCTTGTAATTATTCTGGCATTATCTTGTCGGAGGGAGTGCTGTGTTCCCAGGCCCTGGGGATCCCTTCTCCCCACAGGCCAGCAAAGCAGGATGGGCAAAAGGAGGGGCCTGTGTCCCTGTGGCTGGCGGAAATGGCACACTCCTGAGGGCAGAGGGAGGTGTGCGCCCGTGTTTGGGATTTCAGGTGGGTGAGACACACGGAGTAGGTATTCTCACAGCCAAGGCTTTCACCAGGCACAGGCGCTTGGTCTTGTACTGATCAGCCATTTGTGGAAGGTGGGAGGTTTTCATCACGGATTAATCAGTTCACAGATATTTATTGAGTGCTTACTCCATGTTCAATCCAGTCTGGCATAAGGGCACATGAGGACAATAAGGCATGGCTTATTGTCAGGACTTAGCATCTCCTCGGTGATGGAATGTATCTGACTGCCAAGATGAGAAGGCGGGATGTGTGAGATGGTGCATGTGTGATCATAGTATTTGCTGGGTTTCTACTCCATACAAAGCAATGCATTTACATGAATGGCTCCATTGAATCTTCTCATGAACGCCATGCAGAAAGGAAGCTTTATTTCCAGCACCAGTGAGTCAAATGAAACCCAGTGAGCTGAGAGGACTGGTGGAGAGGTGCAAGGAGAGAGCTGGGACCCGGGTTCCAGCAGGCGAACTTCAGAGCCTGCTCCCTCCTCTCCCCTGGCCTCCTGCAAGCCGCCCTCCGCCAGCTGTGGATCCCAGTGGGCATGTGCACAGCAGCGAATGCGCCGAGTCCTTTCACCTCTATTATGAGTCCCTTCTGCTTCTACCCGGGCATGATCAGCCTGTCACTGTTTTCCTAACGAAGAAAGATTCTGTACTGCTCGGCCGTATTTTTTTTTTTTTTTACTTACAGCAAAATAGTCGTGGCTTGCCGAGACCGGTTTGGCTCAGTGGATAGAGCGTTGGCCTGCAGACTGAAAGGTCCCGGGTTCGATTCCGGTCAGGGGCATGTACCTTGCTTGCGGGCACATCTCCAGTGTGGGGTGTGCAGGAGGCGGCTGATGGATGTCTCTCTCTCATCGATGTTTCTGACTTTCTATCCCTCTCCCTTCCTCTCTGTGAAAAATCAATAAAATATATAAAAAAATAGTCGTGGTTGAAAGCTGCAAGCCTCTATGAGCTGTGTGCAAGTTCACTGTTTTTCTCTCTACGTGACCCAGGGCGGTGTTAGAAACACTGAGATGAGTACGGATACCAGTAGGGTCAAAATTAGCACCGCCAGTAGGGGGCGTTCTTCTGCACTAAAGAGCTGAGGCGCGGTGGCCTCTGAATGGATGGCTGCCCACCGGACGGTTTCCCCCAGAAGCACATCTGGAAGATGCACCTGCCAACCGCAAGGAGCCAGCTGTGGCTACTTCCGAGGCCTCCAGTCTGAAATGTTTCTCTGTGCAGCTCGAGGGGCGGGCTGGGCACAGAGAAAGCGGACTTCGGGGCCGCTGGAGCGTTTCTGTGCGATAAGAGGAGATGGCGGCCAGGTGCTGTGAAGGGTGGTCGCGCTGATTTCCCCGTCGGCCCCGGTCTGGCTTGAGACGCGTGGCTTTTCAAAAGCAGCCAAAGGGCCATTGGGTGGAAGGGCTGGCTGGATTACCCGCTGCCTGGCTCCATGCTGGTCCTCAGACCTCCGGGCAGCTGCGATTCGGAAAGACCAAGCCTGGATTTGCCCCCTCTTTCTGGAATAATCCTTCTCTTCAGTTCAGCGCCCTCTTTGTCTTTGGAAGAGTCCAAACATTCCTCTACTTTGAGTCTGGTTTTCTAGCAATTTCCAGCTCTCTTTCTCTCTCTCTCTCTCTCTCTCTTTTATCTCCTTTTCACTCTCCTCGCCTCCCAAACCCAAAGTGGTTGGAGGCCCTGAGTCCACGCCTGTGGATCCCAGTGGGCATGTGCGCAGCTGCAAATGTGCCGGGTCCTGGGCTTGCTGAAACATCCATTGCTATGCCTCGCGTAGAAACACAGCAAGTGTAACGAAGCCATATTCACCCGCAAGAGAGGAAGGCCACTGTATCGGAGGGGTTGGCAAAGTCAGGGCGGCCGCAGACAGTGGCAGGTGCGCAGCTCTCTCTACCAGGTGCTGAACTCGGGTGCAAGGACCAGCACCTCTAAAATCCAACCTCTGGCTCACTACATGCGAGGCTTTAACCATCGCAGAAAATGCACTGATGATCCATGTAGGCCGGACACCCAGGAGGATCTGTCCACATCTGGCAGGCCTGTTCTCTGTAAGAAGAAACTTCTCCAGGAAAAGGACCAGAATGCAGACAGACACACCGACAGAGCAGGGCGCTGAGGCTCAGCAGGAAAGTGGTAGCAAGAGGCCCTCTCAGGCCATGTCTGTCTGTCTGTCTGTCTGAATTCTGCCGGGATGTGGCCTCTGACAGGCCACAGGCTGTCCTTGGGGCACACTCAGGAGGGGAGAGCCCAGGCTTGGTGAGAGGGCGAGGCCACTCCCACCAACACCAGAGGGCCACGGCCAGTGCTGGGAAGGTCAAGGTCTGGGTTGCTGAGGGCAATGCTGAGGCTGCAGGATGGAGGCTTTCCGGGCTAAGAGATGGTTGGACTTCGGGGTGTTGGGGGCTCCAGGTCTGAATCCAATCGCCCTATGCGTGCGATGGCTGTGCCTCTGTTTCCCGCGTGTGGCAGGGTGGGCCGAGAGCATGAGCCGGTGTGAGCCAGATTGTGGGGGAGGAGGAGAGACCGCCGAGGCTGGAGCAGGGCATTCTAAACTTCCTCTCTCCCCCCAGTTCTTCTCCCAGCCGCCTCCCGCCAGCCCGTGGCTGGTTCCCTGAGGACAAGGGTTTGTCGGAGAGAGTTGAGTCTGACACCCTCCTACTCCTGGGGGAAGTGACACACCGAGGCGTGTTTGGGGACTCTGTATTGAGGACAGTGTCTGCACGAAAGGGAACCTGTTGACTGAGCTCCCCAGCCCTCCCCCCATCTTCTCCCCACTCCTCCCACCAACCCCAGGTCTGGCTCTGGCTGGGAGAGCATTTTGCTCGGTTTGCTTTTTTTTTTTTTTTTAAACATAGAGAACTGTCTCCTCCGCATTGTTGAGGAGACTCGATAAATGAGGCGGGAAGATGGGGGCAGGACGAGGAGGTGACAGGAGCTGGCGGCCAGGTTCCCTCCTCGATCCATCTCGGCGGAAGCTGGCGCTAATGCCAGGAGCCTCAGCAAGACCGATCTCCTGCTGTGACGGTTTGGACATCTGAACGTGACCTCGGGTGTGCCCAAACCGCAGCTGGAGCCGTGCCCACGCCTCGGCGCAGTACATCACAGGGGCCGCGCCGCCGGGCGCACGAGTGCACCCGCACATGAGCATCCTCGGCCCTGTGAGCACGGGGCCGTGCGGTGAGACCCCTCCGTGCCAGTCAATCCCAGTGATGAGACGCTCACAGGTGGCAGCAAGGTCCCCCCCCCCCGGTGGGCATCAAAACAGCTATTCAAGCGGTTTAGAGACTGGCGGTCAGCATTTCCCGCACCAGAGCCATCCACCTGTCTCTGGTCAGACGCCGGGCTGCTGGCAGGAAAGGGACGAGCGCTCTGCCCGCCGGAGCACACGGGTCATTAGAAAGTTCTCCCTGGGAAGTAATGGAAAACGGCTTCAAACAGGACTCATTTCCCGGGGCCCATGCACTCGGCTGCTTCCAGCTCACCGGGGACCGCGTCTGGAAATGAATGGGTGTTCAAGTGTGGTCGCCAGGCCAGGTCAGAGCCAGCCGTCTGTGTGCATCAGGGCTTCCTGGTGAGTCAGATGAGCATGGAATTTCAATGGGATGGAGCCTGCTTAAGGACATTCAAGAACACGGAATTTGAGGATGCAAGAAGAAGAAGGAAAAAAAAAAAACACAAAGAACAACCACAGCAAAAACCCTGGTTCTGGATGTTGCTTCTGCAGCTTCCTCGTGGTGCGCTCCTGATCAATTTGGATATTGCTGAGCCTCGGTTCACCCCATCTGTGAATTGGCAACGATAAGTGAATCCAGACCGCTTTGGAGAGCATCAGATCGTGTGGAATGGGCTCGCTCAGTACTGAGCACGAAGTGAGGGGCGTTCAGTACACGTTAGCCGTGCACACGGATTCCACCGATTTCCCTGCTGAATCCGAGCAGCATTTAGAGTAGGGACCGACTTTAAGAACCTTCGCAGGGATGTTCCCAGCAAAGCGCTCTATGGAGCCAGTTGTTCTTAAGAGCAGTGGTTCTCAACCTTCCTAAGGCCGCGACCCTTGCATACAGTTCCTCATATGGTGGTGACCCCCAACCATGAAATTTTGCTACTGTTATGCATTGTGTTGTAAATATCTGCATTTTCCGATGGTCTTAGGCGACCCCTGTGAAAGGGTCATTCGACCCCCAAAGGGGTTGCGACCCACAGGTTGAGAACCACTGATCTAGCTGGTTGAGAAGAGGCAGTGGTTTTTCTTTCTTTTTTAAAAATATATATTTTATTGATTTTTTTTTTTTTTTACAGAGAGGAAGGGAGAGGTATAGAGAGTTAGAAACATCCATGAGAGAGAGAGAGACATCTATCAGCTGCCTCCTGCACGCCCCCTACTGGGGATGTGCCAGCAACCAAGGTACATGTCCTTGACAGGAATAGAACCTGGGACCTCTCAGTCCGCAGGCTGATGTTCTATCCACTGAGCCAAACCACTTTCAGCATCCACCAGTGTTTTTTCAAACTTTGGTGCGGATAGGACCACACTGGAGATTAGAAACCCACATTTTGGAGGTCCCCGGAGACTCTCGGTCAGTAGGAAAGAGACGCTGTAACAGACTCCTCCTGAGATTCTGATGGAGGTGGTCTGCGCCCATTTGTCAGAACGACCCCCGGTGGTTTTCTAGTCTGGTTTCTACCATCCCTACCCTGTGCTGGCCGGCAGCACAGAGCCCGCTGGGCAGCGAGCGAGGCGCTCCAGTTGAGCGGTTTCCCTGCGGGAGCTCTCAGCCAGGCTTGCCACCTGCGCCTGAGTGGCCCCGCAGAGTCGGGTGACATTTCCACAAGCACCGGCGGGAAGGATGCACAGTGCAGGGCCCTCCTCTCGAGAGGGACCACCTAGGAGGCTGGGGCACTCGACAGCCGTCCTGAGGCTGTTTCTGGTCACGGACCATCTTGAGGATTCGGTGGAAGCGACCGTGCCTCCCGCTGACACTCACCTTTGCATCCTGAAGGGCACAGGGGCCCGGGAGCTAGACAACCTGAGTGCCAGGGCTGACGTCACCTCCTCGCTCCTCAGCCCGGGGCAAGCCAGCGGGCCGTGGAGTCCGATCTTTAAAGGAGAGAGTGGGGAAGGTCACCCGGGTCTCGGATTTATGGCAGGAATCAGATGAGTCAGAGTGGATGTGAGAGTCCTTTGACACCACAAAAGCAGATATAAAATCGAGGCACTCTTATAGACCCTGGGCTCCATTGCTATTTCCGGCATTACAGGTGGAATGAGGACAGGTTTGGGGATTTAGCCTAAGGCCCTAGGACTCAGTGGGTGGAGTGAGAGAAGGAAAGGAAAGCAGACAGAAGAGAGACGTGAGGAGGAGTTGGCAGGAGTAGCTAGGACATTTGGAAGCTCGGGGAAAGCGAAGGGAGGGGCCATATTTTGGGGACTCTGAATGCAGAAATAAAAGAGAGAACATCTGTCTGTACAGTGTTGGGAGATCTTGGAGAAAGCCTTTCATGTAGCAATAATTGAACATCTCTGCCTCCGACTGTAATGAAGACGAGTTGCAGCGGCGGTGGTCCTCGTTCGCTTTGACTTGCGAAGCCCGCTGTCAGGATTCACTAATCTCAGATGAGAAGAATGTTTAGGAGCTCCAGCCTGGGGCTCTGATCTACTGCTTCTCATCTGTGCGATTCCGGGCCAGTGTTTTAGCTTCTTTGTTCTTACATGTCTTTGCCCGTAGAACCTTCTTCCTGGGAGGGTTGTGCTAAGTAGTGAATGAGTGAGTGCGCTTGGACCACCGGGGAAATAATGTGAGGGATAAAGCATCAAGGAAATCCTGGAGCAGGAGGAGGGTGGGTCTTTCTGGAAGGGCTCTGGAGTCTGCTGAGGAAGATGCCTCAGGCTCTCACTGTGAATAGTTCGGACCGTTGCATCGGCCCTGGGATCAGTGGCTACAGAAGCACTGCCATGAGCTGGACCCAGATGTCTGACATATCGAATATTCTAAGGCTCTAATCCAGTGGTTCTCAACCTTCCTAAGGCCTCAGCCCTTTAATACAGTTCCTCATGCTGTGGTGACCCCCAACCATAAAATTATTTTTGTTGCTACTTCATGACTGTCATTTTGCAACTGTTATGAATCGTATCTGTGTTTTCCAATGGTCTTAGGCGACCCCTGTGAAAGTGTCGTTCGACTCCCAAAGGGGTCTCGACCCACAGGTTGAGAACCGCTGCTCTAATCCCATGAGACCTCTGCCGCCAATCCCAGAAAGCGCCGTCCATGACCGGTCACATCCAGCCCAGGCCATGCCCGCATGGAGACTGGGACAGGGAGCAGAGACAGGCACAAAAAATTCACCCCTCCCTTGCCAGGGACCCCAGCCTGTTGGCTCCGTGTTTCTTTTGTGTGTGTGTGTGTGTGTGTGTGTGTGTGTGTGTGTGTGTGTTTTTCTGACGTTTCCGTCTGGTCTTCCCTCCAGGTGCACCATTGACAACCGGGTCACCCGGGTGGCCTGGCTGAACCGCAGCACCATCCTCTACGCCGGGAACGACAAGTGGTGTCTGGACCCGCGCGTGGTCCTCCTGAGCAACACCCAGACCCAGTACAGCATCGAGATCCAGAACGTGGACGTGTATGACGAGGGCCCGTACACCTGCTCCGTGCAGACGGACAACCACCCCAAGACCTCCCGCGTCCACCTCATCGTGCAAGGTAGGCGGGATCTGGCGGGGCGGTCCGAGCGTGCTCAGCACTTTGTCTGTGATCATCAACAGAAATGGGTTCTGTCTGTCTGTCTGTCCCATGCGGCCAGGACACTTTATTATTGTCACCTTGCCATGGGATGGTGAGTTTTCAAATAATGTCCCCATGGACTAGGACCAGGATTTTTTTTTTCTTTTTGTGGCTTTTGTTTTGATAATATGTTTTCTCAGAAAATTCTCTTCTACTTATTGCTTCCCTTGGCTTTTTTCCTCCTAATATTTTGTTGGTTCCTTCCAATTCTAAGCTCCCTTGGTTGGAAGAGTGCCATTTTGCTTCTGGCCCCATACCCCTGCCACACTCTCACGCTGCCTTCAGAGAACGCAGAGCCCAATCCAGGGGTTCTGGCAGCTCCCCAGAAGCATCCCACACACCACCGACATCATTTCCCGCTCACATGATCGTCCCTCTCCTCCCAGCCCCAGCTTTGTTCTCTCGTACCTTTGACTCACCAGGTTTGGGTTGCGCCCCTCAGCCCCAGGTTTTGGAAGCTGCGTGTTCCTTTCCCTTTTTGGTCTCTCTTGGCTGTGCTTTCTCTGTGATGCCCAGGCCCTGGGGATGGGGTTTGCCTCTTCCCCGTGAGGCAGAGCCGGTCCCGGAGCATTCAGACAATACTGAGCCATGGCGGTCGTGTTCCTAGCTAGTGTAGGGGACCTCAGAATCAGACTTGGCCGCTTTCTGGCTGTGAGGCTTGGATCTGGTTCGAACTGAGCCTCAGGACTTCCCTTGATGCAGTGGGTTCGTGTCGTGAGATGCTGTGGGGAGGACCACATTTGACGTGTGGAATGCTTAAACAGCGGTTCTCAACCTGTGGGTCGCGACCCCTTTGGGGGTCGACCGACCCTTTCACAGGGGTCGCCTAAGACCATCGGAAAATGCAGATATTTACATCATGATGCGTAACAGTAGCAAAATTTCATGGTTGGGGGGTCACCACCCCATGAGGAACTGTATGCAAGGGTCGCGGCCTTAGGAAGGTTGAGAACCACTGTCTTAGAAGAAGGGCTAGAATGTAAGATGCTGCTTAAGGGATAGCTATTCTTTAACTTACTCTTGTTGTTCGTTTAATTAAAAAAAATTATATATATATATATATATATTTTTTTTTTAATTGATATTTTTATAGAGAGAAAGGGAGAGGGATAGAGACTTAGAAACATCGATGAGAGAGAAGCATCGATCAGCTGCCTCCTGCACGCCCCCTACTGGGGATGTGCCCCGCAACCAAGGTGCATGCCCTGGAGCAAAATCGAACATGGAACCTTTCAGTCCGCCGGCTGACGCTCTATCCACTGAGCCAAACTGGTTTTGGCCTTTGTTTAATTTTTTAAGGCATCTTTGACAGTGGGCCAATTCCTTGCTTTGTTTTTTAGAAGGGATGGCCCTTAAGCACGGAGCCTGGCCCCTCTGTGGTCGCTTCTTCCCCAGTTCCCTTCGCCTCCCCAAATGGCAGGTCTGGGCAGGAAACCGCTCTTTCAGATGCTCCTTCCCTGCCCCTCCTGGTCAGTGTGTCCAGGGAAGGGTAAGGAGACCTTGGGTGGAGGGCGGTGGCTCAGAGAGGAAAGAGAAAGTAAAGGAGCAGGAAGAGTGAAGGGCAAGCTGGCGGTGGGAAGGCAGGGTGCGGTGAGGAGTGTGGGCAGGAGCTGTGAAGAGGCGGATAGTGTGACCAGGGGTGTGAAGAACACGCAACGGGAGTGAGAACAGCAGGGACCCTGGCTAGGACGGGGAGTCACACCACTGGGACATGGGAGCCCTCCAGGTATGGCCACGCTGGATCAAACCCAGTTGTTTTTATTTGTTTTTGTTTTTTTCTTACTCTTTATTTCCAAAAGGAAATTTTTCTTGTATCGGTGGTATAAATGAATATTTTTCAAACTGCTGGGTGCAAACAGCAGTGTTTAGAGGAAAGAGAATTGCACAGGAGCTACCAGAGTGTATCGCAAACAACAGAGTGGGTATTATTACATAAAATTCCATGTCATTGAAGGTTTTTAATGGAAAATACATGTTTATGGTGGATAGTTAGCCAAAAAGCTTGAAAATCACTATTGTCTGCAGAGTTTCCCAGAATGCCCCGGTGGCATCATTTACATCTATACCAGGTGGTGCATTTGAAACCGCTCCCCAAGCCCGAGCCTGCCCCCTCCACCCCATGCCCACTTGTACTGTTGAGAGCAGTCTGTCTAGCAATGACCATGACACCAGGACAGGACTGTCCCAGACTTTTGCTGTAGGAAGCAGGGCTGTTATGAACTGGAGAATGGAAGGAATAGTGATGAGTTTGGAAACCACCTTGAAAATAGGCACCACATTTATATATATATATATTTTTTCTTACACTTATATGCTCCTGCCCTAAAGGAAATGCCTTTATCCAAAGTGAACATTTAGTAAATGCTTATCGAATTGGATGGCGGGAATTACAGCGCCGAGGTCTCACATAGACTCGCAGAGAGAAGGTTGACTATGGGGGGGGGGGACGGGGAACGGGGAGGAGGGAAGGGGAGAGAGCCTCCATCAATTTTCACTCATGTCCAGGCTAATGGAAAACGTCTAATCCCCAACGAGGTGTCCCCTTCCGCGAGCTGGCGAGGTGCCCTCTTCGCCTGACATGCCACCTCAAGTATCGGAATCTCATCTCGGGCTAATTTTCGAATGCTGATGGGCGTATTGATCTGGAGACAAGCCGGGATAAAAGAGGCACCGGTCTTGTACACAGACTCAGGCCAAGCTAATCCGCTGTCGATACGCTGGCCCGGGCGTTATTGACCCTCTAATGAATAGGGGACCATCATGTTCCAGGGCCAACCTGTCCCCCGTCTTTAAAGCCATCAGACAGACTACAGAGAGGCAGGCTCCCCTGTTTCTGTATTGGAAAGAGGATGCATGGCCATCCGGGATTAACTATATAAATATATATTTATCTTGGGAGCTTTTATTGTACTGAGCATGGAGCCTGGTCTCTCGGCTGAAGCTGACGGTCTGGATTTGGTCAAAGTTTCTCCTCAAGCCACAGTGGGATGCAGCTGGAGTGAACGTGAAAGTTAGGCACGTTCTGTCTTCAAAATGATAGTATGATCATTAAACACACACACACATACACTACACGTGAAAGTGAAAGTTAGGCAGGTTCTGTCTTCAAAATGATAGTATGATCATTAAACAGATACACCCACAAACACGCACATACACATGCAGCAGGAAAAAGGAGTAAACTGATACTCTGCACCTGAGTCTGTGTTTTTACACATATGCAGCCCTCTTTGTACATAAATAAACCCACACAGAGAGAGGTAATGCCTGTGTGTAGTATCCTCAGAGCTGTTGAGGGCTGGGATTCTGTCTTCCTCCTTACCCTCAAGCAAGCCTCCGTCCCACTTCTTCTTCGTGCTCCATCTTCTCTGTGGCTGTGATAGGACAAGCCAAGAGGCAGGATCCATCCTTGCATCTGCCTAAGAAGCAGACCCTTCACCCAATGCAGCGGTTCTCAACCTGTGGGTCGAGACCCTTTTGGGGATCGAACGACCCTTTCACAGGAGTCGCCTAAGACCATAGGAAAATGCAGATATTTATATCGCGATGCATAACAGTAGCAAAATGTCATGGTTGGGGGTCACCACCACATGAGGAATTGTATTCAAGAGTCAAGGCCTTAGGAAGGTTGAGAACCACTGACCTAATGCATGCTCCCATCATGCCTCACTCATCACACAGCTGTGGCTGTTGGGAAACAACCCGGGTGCTGCTGGGCTGGCCACGCACTGAGCATGTGGGGGTGAGTAATAAATTGCCCCGAACGAGCTGCTTCCCATTTTTAGACAGTGTTAGCGCCAATGGTCCCCGGAATTCAGTTGCTCAGAGTCCATACAGCTGCTGCTGGCTGCATCCTGACAGCCACCCCTGTGTTGGCTGATTAAACATTTAAAAAAAATACATTTTTATTGATTTCAGAGAGGGAGAAAGAGATAGAAACACCAACAATGAGAGAGAATCATTGATCGGCTCCATCCTGCACACACCCTAACTGGGGATTGTGCCCTGACCGGAAACCAAACCATGATCTCCTGGTTCACAGGTCGATGTTTAACCACTGAGCCACACTGGCTGGGCCTGATTTGACATTTTGCCGAGACTCAGAAAGGACCTGCCCAGAAGTCAGGCCGTCTGCTTTCCCGGTGGCGGCTTCCCCAGTGCAGCCGAGCCCTGGGCTGCTGGGTCGTGGAAGTGCAGCAGCGATGGGCCAGGGGCCTCTCCTGGCTCCCTGCTCCAGAGCTTCGGCCGTTAGTGGCCCCTGCAGTCCCAGCCTCAGGACAGCTGTTCACTGGTGGTGAGATCTGGGTTTGTAGTTACTACTAGGCGATTTTCAGATCTGCTGGTAACACTTCATACCCTTGTGGTAAGAGAAAGGAGAAATGCTTGTTTTTTTTGTTTTTTTGTGTTTTTTTTCTTTCTTTCTATTTTTTCTCACTTCCTGTGGCTGTCAGACTGTATCCTCCCTTTGGTTTTTAGGAAAATAGCTCAAAAGCCACCTAGCGGGCCATGTGGTTTTCCAAAGTCCCAGCAGGCCTGGCCCAGTGTCTGGAGCATGGACTGGGGTCCGTGCAGCCTGGGCTACAGCGGGGAGTCCCAGCAGAGAGAGCAGAGGAGGATGGAGGGTGATTAAGTAGCGCAGGCAGAGTATGGCAGCCCAGAGGACTCAGCGTGCCTGGCCAGAGGCGTGAGACGAGCCTGCAGGAAGCAGGTGATGTGCTTGTGACTTGCGCATGTCAGCAGTCGGGAGCAGGCTCAGGGCTGCAGACCGAGCACAGCGGTGCATGCAGGGCAAGTCTCCTGGGCGGGCCAGGGGGAGGACCGGCCTTGGGGAGGACAGTGGCTCTGGCCTGAGTGGCAGGAAGTGGAGGGGAAGCAGCAGCGGCTGGTGGCAGGAAGGGGGAGGTGACTTGAAGACTGAGCTGAGTAGCTACTCATCATAGTGTCCATTTGGAATTAAATTTAAATGAACTCAAACCATACTGGCCTCATTTCACATGCTTCAGTAGCTGCATGTGACCCGTGGTACCTCGTTAGACAGCACAGACATGTAATATTCCCGTCATGGTAGAAAGCTCAACTGGGCAGTGATATATGTGACTGCATCCTGGCCCGGTGGCTCATTTGAAGCATCGCCCCTTACATCCAAAGGCTGCGGGTTAAAATCCCAGTCAGGGTACATACAGGAGGCAGCCCATCAGTGTTTCTCTCTCACATCCATGTTTCTCTCCCTCTCTCTCTCTCTTTCTCTCTTCTCCACTAAACAGATCCTCAAGTGAGAATTAACAATAATAATCATAATAATCTTAAGTGATTGCCATGACAGTCCAATAGGAGTTAAAGCAAGAGTACAATTTCACTAACCGGAAGTGCTGGGTATGGTGTAGAAAGGAGTGGAGTTTTGTGGAGAAGATGGAGATCTCTTTTTTTTTTTTTAAATATATTTTATTGATTTTTTACAGAGAGGAAGGGAGAGAGATAGAAAGTCAGAAACATCGATGAGAGAGAGACATCGATCAGCCGCCTCCTGCACGCCCCACAGTGGAGATGTGCCCGCAAGCAAGGTACATGCTTCCGACCGGAATCGAACCTGAGACATTTCAGTCCGCAAGCCGGCGCTCTATCCACTGAGCCAAACCGGTCTCAGCAAGATGGAGATCTTTTAAAGACAGGAGGGGATTGTTTAAAACACTGGAGGGCTGGGTTCCTTTGTTAGCGAGGACAGAGAAGAAGGGCCAGAGCCTGGAGATGTAACTAGGGGAGAAGAGACAGAATGAGGGGACTGGACTGGTTGAATATCGGGGAGAGCAAGAGGGGTGTGAGTCCATGGGGACATTAAGCTTTCCAGTCGGAGCCCTGGGAGAGCTGGGCTAGGTACCAAGGCATCTGGAGTGTCAGCTGGGAACACATCCTGTGGCAGAAGGGCAGGGGTTAGGTGCTTAGACTGTTGATGTTACGATGCCTTGAAAATTCATTCACAAGGAGTTTGTGCCAGTAAGAAATACCCCCCATGGATGCCCATGCCCACTTAGGCAGCTGAATATCATCTTTCAGGCCACCGAGAGGGAGCTCTTCGTTAAGGTTCATTAAAACTGGGGCCCAGTGATTTCCCCGGCTTTGGCCTCAGGGTGTTTTGCTTTATGAGAGTAATTAATAAGGAGCTGCTTTGAGAGTCTAGCTGTGGGTTTCAACCTTTTGCCCCTCTCCATCCTGCTGTCGAACTGGGCTTCTGGGACTTTCTAAAATGGCCACGCTTCAGCCTCCATTTCCCCTGGAAAGAAGACTTAGCTTGGAAAACCCAGAGTGAATGGAGAGCTCCACAGGCTTGACTCTGACAAAGGAAGGACCGGGCGGAAGGCATCTCATAGCCCTGACTGTACAGTGGTACCTCGAGATACGAGTTTAATTCGTTCCGTAACCTTGAGGCGTGGGAAACTATGAGACACTCGAGTCGCAGTAAACTGGTGGGTTGTGTGCAGCCGGCTGATCCTCGCGATTACTCCTATCTCAAATGTTGCTTGTATTTCAAAGCAAAAATCGCTCGCTCGACGGCTCGTATCTCAAAAATATCATATGTCAGGGCACTCGTATCTCGAGGTACCACTGTCTTTCTAAAAGTGCTGAAGGTTCTGGAGCTGCAGAAGGTTCTGGATCCTGCAGGGATGGGGAAGGACCGCCTTGTCCAGGCAGAGGCTTGCTGGGACACCTGTGGCTTTCAACTCACAGACACGCTCGCGGGAGAGACGAGGCAGAATGCGATTCTTGAACACGTGTGGCTGTTGGGTGACAGGTGTGGCAGTAAAAGCTTTTGTTCTCTTTATTCGTTTCCCAGGCCCTGCTAGGTCCCCCGCTTTGTTACTGAGCAGCTAGCCACCCCTTCCCTTTTGTTTGGTGTAAATGAGTTTTCCTATTTCTCCCTGGGCAGAATTAATCCGAAAATCCCTGCTATTGTTTGCTGGTTAATCACCTGCCTTTTGGACCCAGCAGCTCGGAGTCTCCCGTGAAAAGGGGGAGGCAGGCTGGTGTCTACGGGATGAGACAGGGACGAGAGACAGGAGCCGGTCTGCCCTGCATTCCCTGTGGTAGTGGAGTTCCTGGGAGGAAGGGCCAGGCCTGGGAGGTACCAGGCAGGCAGGTGCCACCTTTCACGGACCTTTGCCCGCTTCCTGTTCTGAACCCTCTCCTCTTACCCACCTGCTCTGTGCCATCCTGTTGCTTTCCAATCATGAATAATTAATTGACCTTGTCAAGCCAAACTCATTATTGTGATTACAGAACGGAAACAAAAAGATTTTAATTCCTAGACACCTACACTCCATAGCCTCCCCTCAACCCTGAACCTGAAAGAAAGGGAATTGGAAACAGCAGATCAGAGAGAATAATGGGTTCTAACCGTGACATTGAAGGCAAGGATTTCCGTCTCCGCCAGGTCCCCCAGAGCACAAGGTACCCCCTGCTCTGAAGGCTCCCCAAGAGCCAAGGAGACCTTCACCGACTCATTTCCATTCTGGCTACATCTCTGCCGGGTCCCTGGAGGCCAGCGTTGCCATCCGGCTCCGAACCAACAGAAGTCACCTCCCGAGGACATCTGTGTTCTTCAGGTGTCAGTCGCCACGGGTGACAGCGGGTCACCTTTGCCATCTCCGACGGCTTTCTCCATTCTCTCTCCTCTCCCCGCCCGGTTCAGGAAATAGATGAAAATTCACATTGACCTGGTCATGAGACCGTTCATCAGAATTCGACAGAACTTTCTCAAAGTCAGGAAATTAAATTCCGCAAAAAAATTAGAGTGTTCCTCAGAGCACCCTGGAGAATGACAAAGAAGTAGGGAGGCCGTTTTATCTGAAATGGATTTACAGAATTTAGGCAGCATGCAAATGAGGCAACTCACTTTCACCTGGTGGTGAATTTTAAAACTTCGCCAGGCAGTGAATGGACAATGGAAATGGAGGGGCAGAATGTGCTGGCAGGCTCGGGAACATTCCAGTAAATCCCCCGAAACGGCATCTGTCTGCAAAGCCAAGTAGAGTAGTCGTAAACTGAAGTAATCTGAGCAAATTGCTGCAGTCCGAGTCCTATTGGGTTTAATAATGGCATTTTCTGTGTTTTCTGGTAAGGCTGGGGAAGGTCCTTAGATTTTTCTCAGTTTAGAAAACTTGGCACTTGCCTCCTGGCGCTGCCTGACAAGGGTCCCTGTGTCCCAGCCAGGCACACTTCCCGTGGCTTCAGGATGGCAGAAAGCTCAGCTGACTCGATTGCTTCACAATAAACACTTAGCCTTGACCCACGTAAGCAGTGAGAGGTCCCAAGGGACCGTCTGTAAGCAGCCACCGAATTCTTATCATGTAGGTGGTTTCCCCAGGGAGACTGCGCTGCCTAGAATTTTAATGTCATAAGATGGAGAAAAGTGGCTCTGATTCCTCCTGGATCATACATTTCATAGCCTCCCTGTGCCTCACGCTGCCATTTTATTTGGGAGGAAAGGCAAGCTTTACCTAGATGCATTGATTTTATTTTATTGTTTTATTTATATTTTTATTCCAGAGAGGCAGAGACAGAAACATCCGTGATGAGTGAGAATCATTGATTGGCTGCCTCCTGCATGCCTCACACTGGGGAGCAAACCCACAACCCGGGCACGTGCCCTGACAGTGAATGGAACCTGAATTTTCATGCACCGGGCCTCTAGTATATTTAATAATTGCAGTTCCATTTTCCCCCATAGTCTAGTGAAGGTGTGTTTCTTTGTACACTAGCAAGTATAGTACACGTTATCAGGGATTTTGTTTTGTTTGTTTTTAATCCTCACTTAGGGATATTTTTCCCACTGAAACATGGATCGGTTGCCTCCTGCATGTGCCCCGGTCAGGGCCCTGGGCCAGGGAGGTGCCTGCAACCAAGGTACATGCCCATGACCAGAACCAAACATGGATTCCTTTAGCGCACAGGCCATTATTCTATCTACTGAGCCAAAGCAGCGAGGGCCATTCCCGGACTTTCGTTCTGTCTTTATCGTGCTGTTTGTACCAGAGAAGGTGAGGATGTTACAGAGGATAACATGGCTGTGAGAGGGGCGCACCGTTCACAGCAGCCACCTCCCGCTGTACCTGCGCGCCCACCTGCAGATGCTGAGACACGGTGTTCAGATGTCTCCAGGCTGATTTATGGAGGCTCTCAGGTGTCAGCGCCTGGAGTATATCTTCAGATTTATACTCCTGTTGAGCATCACCCGCGGTAAATTAGTGTCTGTAGTCGGTACACCGTCTAATTGGCTGCCGCTGGAGTTGCTGGAACACAGCGCCCTTCCTCTTTGGAGAGATCTTCATTTCATGTTATTTGAGAAAGGATTTATTGATTTAAAATTAGGACAGTTTAATTTGGTGGCATGTTTGCTTTATGTCTCAATTATATATTCATGTCTTTGTGGTAAAACTCAGCTGGGAGGGAGATTAAGAACTCAAAACAGAGGCCCCCGCGTGGCCAAATGGTGCTTTCTGCTGTGATTAATTGGGAATCCGCACCGTGAACCCGGCATCGGCTCCCTTGGGGACCGGAGGGCTGAGCACAGAGCAGGCCATTTCGGGATTTAGGAGACCTGGATTCCAGACTGATCTTGACAATAAGTACCTGGGAAATGACCGACTTCTTTAATCTATGTTAGATTAAGGTGCCCTTTATAGAAAGGTTTTGATCTATCACATAATCTAATTTGAAGGAAAGTAGCAGATAGACGCCGGGAAGCAGGGCCCCGCTGCATATTAACATCCTTCATCTTTGCAGCCGCTTATTAGCAATAAAGGCTGTCAGGCGCTGCTGTTTATCTTATTGTGACTCCTTTACACGGGCCTCATCCTCTGCACCAAGAATTCTTGCAGCGTCTGCGGCCGACCTGGGTCTCCATTCCCAAGAATTTCCATGGATCCTGTCCCCCTTTTCCTGCATCAATTCCCTCCTTTAGCTGCAGGGTTCCTGTATTTTTTTGTTTGTTTGTTTGTTTTTTTGTCCTTCCAATCGGTTGATGTTCTCCTACTCTCCCGCTGTGGCCCTCTTTGCTCTCAGAATTCCATTTGGTGGTCTCAGCACACAGAACCTGGGCCTCAGAGAGGCATTAGTGTCAATGCTGTTTTCACTCTCAAAACCCAAACTGCCACGCCCTTTCTTCCTACCCCCAGAAAGGGAGATCAGACATGTTGATTTTTTCCCCCTTTAACTCCTGCATCGACTCCCATGGGTCAATTACTGATGATAAAAGGTGAGTGAGACTGGTCCTTTCTGATCAAGACACATAATGTGGATTGGGCCACTGTTAACTGTCTAAGGGAAGAAGGTACTCACATAGAGCCATGAGGGAGAGGGGGACTCAGACACCGGATACCCCAGCCTGAGGGCAGGCTAAGGGTCTGGAAAGGTCTTTTGAGATGGATGGTGGGGCACTTTAGTTCTATCTTCATACAAAACATGAAAATAAAATAGGTAGTCTGCCCACACCCATTCTGCCCTGCATTACCCACTCTTTCTCCACTCCCAGCTGCATGATCTTTTCAAACCCAAAGCTGATGGTGTTTGTAGGACTTCAGCTCGGCCTAAGAGAGCCAATCCCATGTGAAGGGATGGAAGGAGCTTCATCTTCACTGCTGGTTCTCCCCAGCTCCTGCCTGGCCAATCTCCTGTCATTTTATTTTACTTCAATTGTTCTCTCTGGTTCTGGGCTTGTCTGCATTCTCCCCTCTGCCTTCCTTGCATCCCCCTCCTCTTTTCCCTGGGTTAACCCTATGCATCCTTCAAATATCCGTGGAAATGTGCTTCCTCAGGAACACTTCCTCACCCTTGCTTTATACCCCTTCCATTCCCTCCTTGCCCCCCCCCTCCATGAAGAGCCATGATCTTGCATTTCTTGTTTTTTGCCACAGTTGGCATTTGTTTCTGTGATTAGCTGGTGGATGGCTGTGCGCCCGAGGGTAGGAGCCTGACTGCTTTCACCTGAGTGCCCGGGGCTCACAGCTACTTGTTGGGTAAGCTTTTTTTTTTTTTTAAATCATTAAGCCAAGTAATTCAGTGTGTGTTGGGACTGGCGATGGTGGGCTGAATAAGAATAAGGTCACTCCAAGTTATCAGATTAAAATCCTTGGAATTGTGGCCATTACTCATATGGTGTCATCTCTGCAGATGAAGTTCAGGAGTTGAGATGGGACATTACATGGGGTTTTCCAGGGCGGTCCTTCATGGGATCACGGATAATTCATAAGGAGGAGGCAGAGGAAGAGGTGATGCAGCACACACTGAGAGAGGAGGGGTATGAATGTGGAGCAAAGAGACATTCAAAGCCATTGGGTGGTGTGGCCATGAGACAGGGAGTGTCACAGCCACTGGGAGCCAGAGATCCCAGGAACAGCTTCCCCCCTAAAGCATCCAGAGGGAGTTTGACCCTCCCAGCACCTGGGAGCCAGCCTAGTGGAACTGATACGGGACTTTCCTGTCCCCAGAACCATGAGGGAATGCATCTCTGCTGTTTTAAAGACACGGAGTTTGTGGTAATGTTACATACAGCATTCACAGGAAACTTCTAATCCCCGATGGCTGAAAATCAGAAAAAGTTGGTATTCTAAGAAATTTAGGTTTGATCATTGTGAGATGAAGTAAGACTCACCTTTGGGGGAGACTATTTTTATTATTTCTTTTTAGAGGAATCTCTTTGGAGAGCCTGCACTAAAGACTATGCTTTTCTGATGTTGAAATAATTGTGCCTGGGTCCCCAAGGGAGCGGAGAAGCCACATATGATTTTAATGGAAGCGGACTGGCATTGCCGCACACTGAGCTGTGAGATGTGGCTGGGGAAATTCGGACAAGAATTGAAGATAAAATTGCTAAGTGTCCTCTTGTTAACCAGGAGTGGGGCTGCTGCCTGCACTTGATTTCTACTATTTGTCTCTTGGCATTTCAAATGCAAAAGGTACAAAATAGACCTCTTGAATTCTAGCCATCTTCTCCACTGGACCCTCCTCCTGGCTCCAAACTTACTCCTTCTGTGGTCTTCTCATCAGTCACTGGCAACTCGTCGAAGACCTCGGCATTGATCTTGACTTCCTTCTTTCTCCCATACTCCTCCTCCATCTTGAGTATGTCCTGTTAGATTTACTGAAATTTGGAAATGTACCCAGAATCCTTCTCCCCACATTCATCTCCACAGCCCTGTTCCAGGCCACCATAAGGTTTAAACTCTTCTGCAGCCACGTACCTAGGTGGCCCCCACTTTTCACCCTTGTTCCTCGTTGTCTGCTCTTCACACTCAGCAGGAGTACTTTTTTAGACCGACATTCCTCAGATCCATCCTCATAGTCACTGTCTCACTCAGGGGAGAAGCTGAAATACTTACCATGCCTGAATCCTCATACCATCTGGTCTCAGCATCTCTCTGGCCTCCCTTCTGAATACACTCCCTCTTTCTAAGCCCTGGATACTCCTTGATGTTCTCACTATATGTCTACGGGCTCCTACCTCAGGGCCTTGCAGCCTCCTTTTCTGGTACCCATTTCCTTGGGCTCCCCGTCTTTCTTTAGGTCTTCTCTTATAGTCACCCCAAAGGAGAGGCCTCCTTGACCACCTCTATGAAACAGATCTCCACCCCCCAACCCACCTCATCACTCCCTAGTGCCTTTCTTACTTGTTTTTCTTTCTAACATAGATCGCCTATGGGCATGACAAATGTTTCTGTCTTCAAAATGGCAGTCTGTTTCACTCCAATAGAATGCGTGTCCAATGAGGTTAGGAATTTGGCCTGCTTTGTTCACTGTTGAATCCTAGAACAGGGTCTGGCACACAGTAGGCGCTCAATAAATATAGAAGGAGCAAGTAAATGAAATCAAAACTAAGGCCTGCTATTAAGTAAACTTATCTATCTATCTATCTATCTATTTACATCTACTCCGTTTCTTTGAGTGTGAGAATGTGAACGTTCAGTTATTTCTTTCAAAATCATTGGGTCACCTGTTCTCTGACCAGATAGCATTAAGTTTGATTTCACACAGTGGGTTTTCCTTGAAAGGTAAAGAAAGGGGATAGTGCTTCACACGTAAGGATCAACCCGCAGCAGGGATGGCCGCGCGCCTCAAGTATGGGTCACTCCCGATGGTGGACTAGATAAAATGCATGAATTCGGGGAAATGCCCAAGTGCCCAAGTCTGGAGCGGGGACAAGGGCCAGACCTCTGGCTACCCAGGAATGCAGGTCCCATCATAGAGGGGATGGAGAATCATAGGATGCCTTGAGCAAGGGAATTGCATGACTGATGTTTTAGGAAGACCTTTGGCAGCAGAATGGAGGATTGGCCAGAGGGTGGGTGTTGAGACAGGGGCACTGAGGAAGCATGAGAACACGCTTTATCCCATGTTCCTCTCGTCTTGACCTGGAGAGATGCCCTCTCCTGAGGGGCTGGACAAACAGTGCCTCAGAGGAGCCGACTGAGGCCAGACTTCTGCACATGCAGTTAGAGGGGGTATTCCCATTTCCACTGATGGTCCAATTCCAGAGAGACCTGCATCCTTCTCAGTGATTTGTTATAGATTTCAGCGTTCACACCTTTGCAAACATTTCTTATTTAAACACTTACAAATGAGGAAGGGGAGGATGAGGAGGGGAAAGAAGAGGAGGAGGGAGAAGGAGAAGAAGGGAGAGGTTGACCATTTCCCAGACTAACTGGACCTGTATCGCCCAGGTGGGACTGTGGGGGTGTATAAATAGGTTTAGAAATCACAGGTCTAGGGCCCAGCCAAGCTAAGGGATAGAGGCAAGTGAAAGCCAGATTGAGAACATCACACATATAAAAGCCTCAATTATTTTCATGCTCCTTAGTAGGAATTGTGTCAACTCAGGCAAGCAGGCTCATTCCATGTTTCTGTGTGTGCACTGAGAGTGGCTTTCATCTCCCTGAGCTTATTGCTGTATTGCCGTTCCAATGAGACGCAGGAAACAAAGACACAGAGAGGAGCTGTGCCCAGAGGTGGGTCAGTACAGTCTTCAGCTCATCTCCCCACTTTGTTTTAAGGTGGTTTCTAAAGCATCATTAGGCTTTTGATCCTTCTATGAGGGAAAACACTTGCAGCCCTCCCTTTCCTCTCCCTGGGCAGCCGGCATTCAGCCCACTCAGTTCTCAGTTAAAACACATGTACTCCTCTGCCGGGGCTCCATGGCTCTGTCTCCCGCAGCCAGGATTAATGAGCTCAGGAATCACGTGGTGGAAATGGGAGTGGGGACCCCTCATCATTATACCTACTGACCCAGGAGTAAATTGTTTGCTTTCCGTTCCCCCAACTTTATACTATGTTGGCCTGGAGACCTTAATTTTAAGGAGAGGTATGTATCTTTCATCAGGGGACACAGTAGCAATTCCACTGGGGTCCTCATGCCTCTGAATCAATGGGCAAGACAGGGAGCTATGATGCTGGGCGGTGGACCTGACTACCACTTGGAAATTGGACTGCTACTCCACAATGGGGGTAAAAACTCTTTATTGGAGTAGAGTAGATCCCTTAGGACATCTCGCGGTATTACCATGCCATGTGATAAAGCCAATAAAAAAAAAAAATTAATGACCTAGACCAGTGGTCGGCAAGCCTCAGTTAGCCTCTCTGTTGACTAATGAGTTTGCCGACCACTGACCTAGACCAAGCATGTCAAACTCAAAGGCTAACACGGGCCAAATAAACAAGGCATGTGGCCCGAGGGCCATGAGTTTGACATGCTTGAAGGTTTCTATGCCAGATGCTGGCTGTAGACAAGGAGAATACCAAGTAGTCAGTGGAATGAGGTAGTTTTAAATACCAATGACAACCACGTGACCAGGTAAAGAAATGAGGACCGTCTGATTGTTACGGCTCTTTCAGTAGTCCCTCCTGATTCTGAATATGTTTGTGTGTCTATGTGCACACAATAAGCAAGTGCCTTTTTTTCCCTTTGATCTTTTATTTTCTTGTCATGTAGCATAAGATGTATTGACTTTATACTGGTATTTAAGTTGTCAGAGCTCTGTATCATACTATTTCAGATACAGAATATCAGGAGAGGGAACATCACTCAAGGACTTGGCTCCTTTCCTGGGGGAGATTTTCATTTGTACACAGAATGCTGGTATCATGCTTGGTGAAGTTACAGCCTTGTTATTGTCTGCTTTGGGAGATTAAGTCTGGTGTAGAAAGATACGTTCACAAGGAGTGGACTTGTGCTTGTTAATTTTATTTGCCAGCTTGCCCGGACTAAAAGATGCGCAGGTAGCTCAGATATTATGATTTCTGGGTGTGTCTGTGAAGGTTTTTCCAGAAGAGATTAGCATTCCATTCAGGGAACTCAGTAATGACCGCCCTCATCAACGCAGGCCTGGGCCATCCGATCTGTTGAAGGCAGATACAACAGGAAGACAGAGGGAGGGCGGATTTGGTCTCTGTGTGAGCTGGGACATTCATCTTCTCC
>PVJN01020605.1:0-35760 GCA_004026805.1 Lasiurus borealis
CGTCCGTTCTGGCCCCCCCGGCCCCGCCCCTCACCCCCAGCTCGGAGGATGATGGCAGCTCCATCCTTCCAGCTGCCGTGGCCACCGCCTTGGCGTCATCCCTGCCTCCTCTCGGTGTCTCACACCTCGCTTCCCACCCGCCGGGATTTCCTGTTGGCTCTGTCTTCAAAACGCCTCCGAGGGGCGGCTATTCTCACCGTGTGCCTCCGCCAAGGCGGCCAGGCCACGTCACCTCTGCCCTGGGTGGCCGCCCGGCTGTCCAAGGCTTCTCCCTGCTTCCACGCGGCTCCCTCCCCCACCCGCCCGGTGAGCTTTCATCACAGGGGTTCGGTCAGAGCCCTGGAAGGTCCCCCCGTTTTGTTCTGAAAAATAGCCCCTGTCTTCCGAAGGCACCCCTTCCTGCCCCAGGCAGCTGCCTCCTCTCCTGCACCCCCTTGCCCCCTCCCACTCCGCTCCAGGTGCTCTGGCCTCCCTGGAGCTCCTCTTTTTTATTTTTTTAAAAATACAGTGGTACCTCGAGATACGCGTGCCCTAACATAGGAGATTTTTGAGATACGAACCGTCGAGCGAGCGATTTTTGCTTTGAAATACGAGCAACATTTAAGATAGGAGTCATCGCGAGGATCAGCCGGCTGCACACGACCCACCAGTTTACCGAGACTCAAGCGTCTCATAGTTTCCCACGCCTCAAGGTTACGGAACGAACTAAACTCGAATCTCGAGGTACCACTGTATTTATATGGATTTCAGAGAGGAAGAGAGAGACATGGAAACATCAGTGATGAGAGACAACCACTGATTGGCTGTCTCCTGCCCACCCCACCCTGGGGATCGAGCCCGCATACCCGGGCCTGTGCCCTGACGGGGAATCGAACCGTGACCTCCTGGTTCCTAGGTTGACGCTCAACCACAGAGCCATGCCAGCCGGGCATCCCTGTAGCTCCTCAAGTGTGGCAGGCAGGCAGGCAGGCACTGACCACAGGACCTTGGCACTGCTATTCCCACCTGTGCTTGGCATGTTCGTTCTGCAGCCCTCTGCCTGGCTCACCCCAACTCCCTTCAAATCCTCGCCAAGCTCCCCTCAGCGGGCCCACTCCCGCCAGCCCATTTAAAGGGGTGATGTCCCCTCCTCCCCCTCCCCCACCCCCGTGTCTCTCCAGCCCCTTCCCTGCTTCCTTTTTCTTCCCGGTCCCCATCACCTTCTGACAGAATCTGAAACTGGCTGACTTATTAGGTTCCCTGAGATCCCCAGCGCCTACTCCAGCCCTTGCCCACGGATACTCAATGGCGTTTATTGAAAAAAGAAAAAAAAAAAAGCATGAGCTGCCCTGAACACCTCCTTCTCCTGACCCTGAGGCGTAAGCCTGCTTTCCCTCCAGTGGTGGGGGTGAGGGGTTGGAGGCCGCGCGGCCACTGTTGGGAAAGCTGGATTCCAACGACCTTCTGCCCGACCGTGGGCAAACCCTCCCTGCGGGGGGTCCTGGCTCCTTCTCCAGAGCTGGGGACTGGGCCCAGAGCACAGACAGCCCCTTTGCCGGACCTCCGCTGAGTCCCCCAGGCGGCAGGTGGTGGGGTGTGGGTGGGCCCTCCAGAAGTCTCTGCAGACTCCTCGGGCTGCTGCCAGGGGAGGGTCCCTCAGCCGGCCTGACTCTGGGGAAGGGGCTGGGTGATGGGCCTCTAGGCAGAGCTGCCAGGGTCTCAGGCAGGGAGGCCTCAGGGTCCTCGCCTTCATCTCAGGAGGCCCCGAGGGCTCCAGGCTGCCTCTCCCTTCCCTTGCTCCCCCACAAGCTCCCCTCACCCCAGCATCAGTACCCTCTCAGCCACAGACAGGGCGACAGAAAGGGGCCTGGACCGACCCGGTCTTATCTCCACACGCACTCTAACCCCCGCAGCCTCTGCCGCTGCAGCCACTCCAGGCGTGACCTCGGCCCAGCCTGGACCTAGGAGGCCTCCGGGGAGGGCGTGGGACAGAGCACAGGCCTGAGCCTCTCCTGCAACCACAGGCAGGGCGGCCCAGGCCACCCGCAGAAGCCACGGGCCCCTTCCGGAAAGCGCTGCCCAGCCGGCAGGTCCTGCCTCCTTCTGTTCCGGGGGATCCACCGCAACCTGAGGGTGGGCCCTGCAAGGTCTCCCCGTTTCATTCCGGATAAAAGTCCCCCTGGGCCTTCGCCCGGCTCCCTCTGCCCTCAGGGAGCGCAGGCCCAAGCTGGTCCACACCACGCTCCGGACCCCCTGTGGGTGCTCCCTGCGTGGCACCCAGCAGTGTCCCGGGCCTGGGTAGCTGTGGGGGAGGCGCCTCCAATCCTCTGCCAACCGGGGGCAGCCTCCGGCTCCAGGCCCTCCCTGGACACAGCAAGCCCTGCCAGCTACCCCATCGGCCGGGGCAGCCACCCAGAACCCCTGGGTCAGCGCTCATGGCTTTCCTCCTTGTCACAGGTGACCCCTCTCCACCCCCCACCCCCCCAGCTCCTGCTCCCCGGGTGTCCAATCTTCCTGAGCCAGGAGGTCCTCTCCTACCGCCTGCCCAGCACCTCCGCACCAACCCTGCCCCCGCTCTGGCCTGGGGCTCACTCCGTCCCAGGGCACCCGGCCTCCTCTGGGTGCGGGCGCAGATGCTCTGAACTGGCCCCGGGGGAGATGCTCCCACACTGGGTGGTCCCTGCTCAGCACAGGCCTGGACGCTCCGCCCTCCGCCCCGGGAGCCCCCACGCCTGGCCCGGCTCACAGCGGCCTCATTGCTCGTCACTGATCCACAGGGAGAGGCTAGCTGCCCCCCCCGAAGCCAGGAGGGTCCTAGGGACCCGGCCCAGGTCCTCCCTGCTCCCCTGTCTCCCCAAATGAGGGGCTCTGAGGGCAGGGCCCAGGTCTCCTGTGGCTCTGCTTCCTCCCAGACGGCAGGGCCTGGGCCTCTCGCCGGGACCCCAGCCTCCTGCCCTCCGCCGGCCTCGCCAGGGCACGGCCAGTGTCTCCACTGTTAGCCGGACGCCCGGCGGCCCGGTCCTTCTGTCCCTCCTTCAGTCTCCCCGCACCCTGCCTGCCCTCAGGCCCCACTCACGTCCACGATGAGGAAGTCGAGCCAGCACCAGGCGTTGGTGAAGTACTTCTTAAAGCCGTAGGCCACCCACTTGAGCAGCATCTCCAGCACGAAGACATAGGTGAACATCTTGTCGGCGTACTCCAGCAGGACCTTGATGGTCTTCCGCTCCTCCAGGTAGATGTCCTCGAAGGCCTGCAGGGCAGGGGGGACAGGGGGACATGGGGTCCCGACCACGGCCAATCCCACCCAGGAGGGCAGGCGGGCGGGGGAGGGATTCAGGGGGGGGCACAGCTGAGACGTTAGGGTCAGCTTCGGACGGGCCAGCAAGCTCTCCCAGGAGCATGCGCCATGGACAAGCCAGGAAATGAGCTGACGTGGTGAGCGGACAACAGGGCAGAGTGTAGTGAGAGCACCCCTTCCCTCGCTTGACAGAACAAGTCTCAGTCCCGGGCCAGGGCATTCTGTTTAATTAATTAACTAATTCTTTTTTTTTTGGGGGGGGGGTAGGGCATTTTAAAGATCTTTCTAGAACTTGCTGAGCTCCCATTTTATTTTTTATTATTTTTTATTTTTATTGTTTAATATATATATATATATATATATATATATATATATATATATTTTTTTTTTACAGAGAGGAAGGGAGAGGGATAGAGAATTAGAAACATGGATCAGAGAGAAACATTGATCAGCTGCCTCCTGCACACCTCCTACTGGGGAGATGCCCGCAACTAAGGTACATGCCCTTGACCGGAATTGAACCTGGGACCTTTCAGTCTGCAGGCCGACGCTCTATCCACTGAGCCACACCGGTCAGGGCCGAGCTCCCATTTTAACGAGGGAGGGAGGGAGGGCGGGCGTGCAGGCTCAGCTCACAGCCCTCTGCAGAAAACAACACAAAGCTGGTTTTGCTTTCACACTCCTTTATGCCGTTACCTACTTTCCGTAGGAAATAATATTGGTTTCTGATTGCAACAGTCATTAGAAGTTTCCCTTTAGAATAAATATATTAAACCGAACAAAAACGCCGAGCGTGGATCTAAGGAAACGGGTCAGTACCTGCCAGCAGAGGCAGTTGTGACTGTGAAGTTAGGAAACGGGACGGGGGACAGCCAAACCTCCCGCAATCCAGAGCCAAACACGTCCACGTTTCTCAGAAGCTGCAGGTTGTTTTTCTGCCCCAGTCCCGCCTCCGCCCACATTCCTGGGCTCCTGGGGAACCCCCAGGGCTCCCGGCTGCCCGCCCCCCCCCCCGACTCCCCCTCCCTCCACCTCCTCTGGCCTCCGATCCACACCTGCTCCCTGCAGTGACTGCGCCCGGTCCAGGAAGTGCTCTGAGCCTCCCAGTCCAGGCAACTGAACGCGTCACCGAGGGCCCTGGGAGCCAGCCGCCTCCACCTGTGGCTCGGGGCCTCCCTGGCTGACTGCAGGGCCGCCGTGAGCGGCCGGGGACCAGGGGCCAGTGCTGTCCGCAGTGCCCGAGCCTGCGCTGCTGAGCCCTGCACGGGGCTCATCCGGCCCGTGTCCATGGGACCACAGGAAACTCAGGTCCCAGTATGGACGTGGGGGGTTGTTCAAGAAAGAGTTCTCTCTGATTATAAAACTGTATGCTTTTTGTAAAAATACTAGAGGCCCGGTGCATGAAATTCATACACGGGGAGGGGGTGTCCTTCAGCCCAGCCTGCTCCCTCTCCAATCTGGGACCCCTTGAGGGATGTCCGACTGCCCGAACGAGCCTTAAATGGGCAGTCGGACATCCCTCTCACCAAAGGGTGATGGTTCAATTCCTGGTCAGGGCACGTGCCCGGGTTACAGGCTTGTTCCCCAGGAGGAGGAGTGTAAGAGCCAGCCAATGGATGTTTCACTCTCACGTTGATGTTTCTCTTCCCCTCTCCCTTCCTCTCTCTAAAAATTAATAAGAAATCTAAAAATGTGAAGTTCTCTCTTACTTTCCCATCATTCATCTGGGGCTCCCTTAAAAAAAAAAAAGGATACCAATGTGGCAAAATCTCCCTGTCCTATTGCACTATTGCCATTCTGACCCCCTTCCCCAATGATTTTGCTTTATATTACCGTATTTCCCGGCGTGTAAGATGACTTTTTAACCCAGGAAAATCTTCTCAAAAGTCAGGGGTCGTCTTATAGGGCGAGTATATCCCAGACTCTATATTTTAACTGGAAAAGTTGGGGGTCATCTTATACGCCCAGTCGTCTCATACGCCGGAAAATACGGTAGGTGCTGTACAATCCCAAGCAAATATATTCATAACAGTTATATTTTTAATATAGGTGGGCACCCTCTTTGTTTTATATCTCGAGCCCTTGAACTCAACCTTGTTTAATATTCACCAACAAAAGCACTCCGGTTTTTGTTGTCATTGTTTTCATTTGCCCGAAAATACCTTATTATTTCACTTTTAATATTTCTGAGTCACCGTGTTCCAGGACTGTCATTTGAGAGTTGAAGCTTTTTAAAAAATCCATTCAGAGTCCTTTTCTTTTAAAAGATGAATTTTATCCAGTTACATTTATTATTAAAACACATGCTTGATCTTTGCCTCTGCCATATTGCTTTCTGTTTTCTGATTTAATGCTTCCTTGTTGCTTATTTTTTTCCCTATCTTTTTACTGTAAGATCTATGTTTTCTATCAGCAATTTGGAAGGAATCTATAGTCTGCATTCTTTTAAACCAGTTTATAACTTTAAATCACACACTGAGACTTCTTTTCTCGATATATCATCGACTTTTTTTTTTTTTTTTTTTAAACACGGCTTGGCTGTCTACCCCGATTAGATGCATCTCTGCTTGCCAAAACTCCTCCTCAGGCTGAGTTTTTCCTCCACAGCCCAGACTAAGTGGCTCTGGCCGCTCTCGTTTGTGGTTGTTTAAAAAACAAAACTTGTTAACAAATCGTCAAGTCATCCTCCTCTGAAGTCCGCAGAGGCTCTGCTCTAGCTGCCAAAGGGAAAACAGCGGAGTCTGCAAGACACGGGTCTGGGCCAACGCGGGAACGGGAGTGGGGCAGTCAGGGTGGAGGGGGAGGCTCGGAGGTTGGAAGGGACAGCCACAGGGCCTCCTCCTGGCCTGTCCCACAGCCGGCAGCATCACAGACTGGAGGCGCGGAGTCTTGGATCAAAGTGACCCTTCCCCGCTCTGTAGTCCCAAGCATTCCCTGTGAGTTGCTCCTCCCCAACAATGTCAGGTGCGTGCTCCCTCTGGGCCAGGAAAGGTTCCATTTCTTCTGCCTTGATCATCCCTCTCCCTGCTCAACAGCACCTTTTAGAGAAGCGGTTCTCAACCTGTGGGTCGCGACCCCTTTGGGGGTCGAATGACCCTTTCACAGGGGTCGCCTAAGACCAGCGGAAAACACCTATTTCCCATGGTCTTAGGAACCAACACACCGCTCATCGGTGTAGCAACGTGTAGCCATGTCGTTTACTGTTGTCCTAGGAAGACTGTTACCCATGCTACACCACGATTCAAGACGAAATTTCATTTACAGTGGTACCTCGAGATACGAGTGCCCTAACATACGAGATTTTTGAGATACGAGCCATTGAGAGAGCGATTTTTGCTTTGAAATACGAGCAACATTTGAAATAGGAGTCATCACCGGCTGCACACGACCTACCAGTTTACCTCAACTCGAGCGTCTCATAGTTTCCCACGCCTCAAGGTTACGGAACGAATTAAACTCATATCTCGAGGTACCACTGTATTTGTAATTAGAAATATTTCACAATATATAATTACATATTGTTTTTGTGATTAATCACTATGCTTAAATTATGTTCAATTTGTAACAATGAAAATACATCCTGCATATCAGATATTTACATTACAGTTCATAACAGTATTGAAGTAGCAATGGAAATAATTTTATGGTTGGGGGTCACCACCACATGAGGAACTGTATGCAAGGCTCGCGGCCTTAGGAAGGTTGAGAACCACTGTTCTAGAGCCTTCCCTTTCTTCTAATAAGGGATCTGAGAGGTCGGAGTTGGGTGCTTGGGAGCCAGAGGGTATCCCTGGAAGGCCTCCCTGCTTCTCTAGGGCTCAACAAACCTCCTTGTCCTCCAGAGTCCAGGTCCATCTGCTTCCTCCAGGAAGCCTTCCTGATTGCTCCAGTTCCCCCTGACCTCCCATCACCCCGAATCATCTACTCAATTTTGCTGAACTTTCTGGAACTGACCTCTGCCTCTCTCAAACCTGCTCAGCCTGGGTTTCCCTAATTAGAGAGGAAACCCCCTGCGGCTCTCCCGGGCTAACAGGAGCGGATGGAGGAGAGCTCAGAAAAGAGCTACTGAACCAATGGAAGGTCAGGACAGAGGATCTGGAATCTGACTGTCTGGGTTCAAATGCCGCAGCTGCTGCCTGCGGGTGGTGGGGCCGTGGGCGAGCTACTTCATCTTTCCACAAAAGCTTGGTGTGGGCCGAAACCGGTGTGGCTCTGGGTAGAGTGTCGGCCTGAGGACTCAAGGGTCCCAGGTTCGATTCCGGTCAGGGGCATGGACCTTGGTTGCGGGCACATCCCCGGTGGGGGGTGTGCAGGAGGCAGCTGATGGATGTTTCTCTCTCATCGATGTTTCTGGCTCTCTATCCCTCTCCCTTCCTCTCTGTAAAAAATCAATAAAAAATATTAAAAAAAAAAAAGCTT
The DNA here is from genome assembly GCA_004026805.1 of Lasiurus borealis. NCBI lineage: Eukaryota > Metazoa > Chordata > Mammalia > Chiroptera > Vespertilionidae > Lasiurus > Lasiurus borealis. The sequence continues at coordinate 7,697 of PVJN01020605.1, forward strand.
GGTGTGGGATGAAATATAGACATGTGGGAACTACACAGCATGGTCTCTCCAGCCCGGGAAAACCTGGGGTAAGTGGAGCCACCACTGTAGCCTCAGCCAGAATCACTGGACCTGCCTGATGGAGCGCCTGAAGCCGTGCAGTGGTGATGGCGGGGGGAGGGGGAGGGGGAGGGTCACCAGAGCTCAGGTTGTGTGCGGCCAGTGACCTGTGACCTATAGCACCAGCTGTGCACTGTGATCTGGGACAAATCACTGCCCTTTCATGAAACAAGGGGCCCTGGACCCATGACCACTGCAGATCCCTTCCTGCCCGGACCTGCGTCTGTGCTCCCAGGTGTTGAGAGTTTGCGAGCTGATTCCTAATTAGGCGGGGTGGGGGTGGGGCGGAGAGAGGGGGACCTGGGAGAGTACATTTGCAGCAGAGGTTCTGCCCCCATTCCCCACCCAGCTTTCCAGCTGGAGACTTCCTTTCCCCCCCTCCCCGGCTCCGTACCCCCACCTCCCTGCCCAGCCCTGCCCGCCCCCTGGAGGGTACCAGAGCTCCACTGCTGAGCAGGATCATGAAGATGATGAAGGTCTCGAACCAGCTGTGCTCCACGATGCGGTAGCAGGTCTTGCGCAGGCGCCACCAGACCTTGCCCGGGGCCTGCGAGGTGTCCACGGTGCAGCAGGGACAGCGCCGGACACAGCCTGCGGGAGGGGGAGAGAGGGGTCAGGCCCATGTCTGAGAGACAGAGAGCACCATGGGGCGTGATGAGCAGGGCAACATGGTGGGTGGGGTCCCGGGGGGCGGGGAGGGCTGTGGGTGCTGTCTGCCTGAGCCCCCACTCAGCAGGCACTCTGTGCAAAGGCCAGATGGACCAGGCACCCAGGGAGTGGGGGAAGGGCCTGGCCGGGGTGGGCAGGGGCAAGGCTGGGGCCGGGTAGGCTCCATCTTGTCCTCGGCCCATCTGGGAAACCCTCCCTTCCTGCCAGAATGTTCCAGAATCCCCTGGGGCTGCTCTGTCCTTGGGCCTTCTCCATGTTGGCAGTTTCTGAGCTTTGGAAAGAATGGGCCCTTGACTGGCAGCCCCAAATGATGGGCCACGCGGAGGACAGTCCCTCATTAAATCCCCAGCTGCCCTCCAGATACACCCCCCTCCCCATTCACTACAGAAAAACTACAGATGCCAGTCTCCGTGCCCAGGCCTGAGGGCACAGCGGGGAAATCAGCCCCAGCCCCAGCCGCTGAGGGAGTGTACGGCCATGCTACCACCCCGCAAATGCAGGGGGCACCAGTCCTTGGTGCAGCCATGATGAATGGGGGGGGGGAAGAAAGGGATGGAGGGGAGGCAGCCAGGCCAGGATGGGGTGTAATGTGGCCCCCAACCCCAAGCAGCTGCTGTCCTCCTGCCCCTCCTGGCAGGGCTGAGGCTGGGGCATCGGGCCACCCAGCGCAGGACCTTCGGTGAAGCAGTCCTCCGGGTCCTTGAGGTCCTCGCCGAGGTCAGGGACCTGCTCCAGGAGGTCGGCCGTGTTGGTCATGTCTGCCGTGCTCCCCTCGGAGTAGCTGTCCTCGTGGGTCTGCGGGCAGGAGCGGGGGGGCAGGTGCGCAGAGACGTGAGCCTCCAGCCCAGAGCCCGGGAGACTGGGGGGTCCCGCAGGGGAGGTGCCCACCCTCGTACCCACTGCCCTCCCCGGGGAAGCTGAGCCCCGGATGAGGAGTCCCTGCCCCGAGGTCACCGAGGACCAGTCAGGGCTGGGTTGAGGCTGGACCTCGGGGCTTCTGGGTCTGGGGTTCTGGTCTGTGGGGTCCAGGGCAGGGCTGTGGGGGTGCGAAGGCATCTGGGAAAACACGGGGGTAAAGCCTCAGTCCCGCTGGGAGTTAAACAGACGGGGGGTGGCCACGCAGAGACACACGGGCACATACAGGGGACACAGGCATGCCACAGCCAGAACAGAGTCAGCGCCAGCAGCCCGGGCACACGTGAGCACAAGGCCAGACATGCAGAGAACAGGCCGGCAGCCCACCCTGGCTGCCCCCCAATTGGTGTGGGTGCTGGGCCGTGCCCTGACCTCGCTGAACCCGATCCTAGAGAGAGAGGGGTGCATAGAGAGGGGTGCGCAGGCGGGGTGCCCTGTGCGTGTCTGCGTGTGTCACGTGTGTGTGAGTGCTGACTGGAGGGGCCTCTGTGGCGCTCTGCCCAGTTCCCCTCCTCCGGGCCAGTGCACCCCATCCCAGCAGCGGTGAACACGGGCTGCTGCCTGGCTCCACCTGCAGGGAACTGTCTTTTCTGGAAATTGCTCTGGGGTTGCCATGAATGAAGACAATATGGGGGGAACCATGCTGAGGCCAACATCCGGGAACCACGCCCCACCACATCACTGCCTCATCCTGCTTCTCTCTTCCTGTGGGTGTCTCTTACCCCGTTTCCCCGAAAGTAAGACGTACCCCGAAAATAAGACCTACTACTTCCAGTTTTGCCTTTCGCTGTCATATCAGGCCTCCCCCTGAAAATAAAACCTCCCCGATAATAAGGCCTCCCTGGAATAGAAGCCCCCCTGAAGCTACCATCAGGCGTCTGACTCCTGATTTAAAGAGACCTCGCCCTGCCTGAACAGCTCCGGCTGAGCTGCGGCCCATCAGGGAGCTGGTTTGTGATGACAACGACTACCGTACGGTAGACAGGTCATACATTTCCTTTTTTTTGTTCAACAATAAATGTGTCCCATATTCTTCTTCATGGAAAAATAAGCCATTCCCTGAAAATAAGACCTAGCGCCTCTTTGGGAGCAAACATTAATAGAAGACACTGTCTTATTTCCGGGGAAACAGTAAGAGCGCTCCCTCCGTAGGCCCCCCCAGCGCTGGAAGCCTGTGGCAGGCTCTGCCTCCAGGAGCCCACCCCAAGGTCAGGGAGGCGGGGCGGGGCCTGCAGGAAGGACGGGGAGCCTTTAGAGGCTGCAGGTCCCTCTAAACACTCAGCTCAGGGGGCCGCCTGGTTGCTCAGCCTCAGGCCCCCCGCAGAGAGGTGCCAATCTGGGATCCAGGGCCTCTGCCCCTCCACCTGCCCTCTCGCCTCCTCCTTCGGGGACTAACTCCTAACTCCGCTGGGGTCTGGAGGTCCTCCATCTTCACATGCAGCTTTAAGGGAATGGAGAGCCGCTCCTGGGGCAGGGTGGAGCCGTGACCCCCGGCGAGGCGCTGCCTTGGTGCCCCCGCTGCCAGGAGGGCCCCCCTCTCCTCCCAGCTCGGTGTTGGACACACAGCTGGGAAGGCAGAGCCGGAGGTCTCCCCCTGCTTTTCCTTTCACTCCCCGGCGCTGCCCAAAGGGTGCGGCTGGTCACCAGGGAGGCCGGGTTCTCAGGATCCAATGAGATGACGGGGTCCTTCTCCCAGGATCGTGGGGCAGGTGGGCAAAGACATGAGTGTGGGCCCCTGCCCACCTCCCTCTGCCCTTCATGGGGCCCAATAGGAGCTGCTCGAGAGAGAGGAAGCAGCCTCGAAACCATTCCCAGGCCCACCGTCCAGCAGGAAAGCCCTCCTCCCCCTGACTGTCTGTCCCTCCGTGCCCTCCTTCCTGCTCCCAGGTGCCTTCTGCCGCCGTCAGGGTGCTGGCCTCACCAGGCCCTCTCGCCCCCAAACTGGCCTTGATTGGCAGAGCTCCCCAGAGGCGCATCCCCTGCCCTGGACAAGGCAACGGAGAACCATGCCCTTGGAGGTCTCAGCTGCAGGCCTGAGGCCCGAGGTCAGGCTGCAGGACAACGGCCCCCAGCAGGGTCTCTCCACACGTGACCTCTCCCATCCATGTGTCTGGCGTGAGTGGGAGGGGGTGGGGGTGGTTAGCAGGGCCCCAGTCTGTTAGTACAGATGCGTATGGGGAGCAGGCAGGTAATTAGGGGGAGCCGGGCAGGCGGGCTCTGAGGCGAACCAGTGCTCCATCTGGGTGCAGTGCCCACTTGCCGCCAGCAGGGCGGCGCCTCCGGCGTCTTTTCCAGAGAAGCCAGAAATGCAGATTTTTAAATTTATTTTTTACAGAAAAGCGTCCGGGTTGCAAACGTTGGCGGCCAATTCAGATGGAAACGCTTTTTGTGCTCAGAACACAACCCTCCATCCGCCTCCCACTGGCAGCCTCTGCTTTGGCCCCGAGAGAAGCAGCTGGTGGCCGGTGCACCCAGGAGCCAGGCTATTGCTTTCAGAGCTCCCCCAAGTGCCCTGGGGTGGGGCCCCTTCCAGAACACGCGGTGGCCAAAGGGGACCGAAGCGCAGGGACCGAGCGAGGAGCGGGGAGCACACGGAGGTTTGCGGTGAGTCCTGCATCGCGGTGCTAGGACGGCGGCTTCTAGAATTCCCCCGTGGCTCCGGGCCCCACGCCCTCCCGCCCTCCCCTGCGTGGACCGGGCTGCCCGTGGTCCGCTCGGCAGACCGCCCCCCACCTGGCCCGTGACGGCTGCGGTGGGTCCCCGGCCCGAGCGAGAGGCAGCACCCCCTGGCACCAGGGGCGCAGAAGTGCGTTACCTCGCGGCACCCTGGGGCCCGGGGCTCGGCTCTCCGCTGCTGCCGCCGGTCCGCCTGGGCCGCCCTGGCCTCGGCCTCGGTCTCGGTCTCGGACACCTGGCTCCAGGAGCCGGGCTCCGGGGGCGCCTCTGGGCCGCTGGACACAGGCTGGGGTTCCTGCCGGAGAGACCTCGGCCCATGAGCTCCCGGCCCAAGGGGTCCCCACCCATGCCTCTGCCCTCCCGAGGGGCCTCATGGCAACTGGGAAGCCCTGAGCGGGGGGCTGGGGGCTCCTGGTAGGTCCAGGTAAAGGGCCGGTAGCCCTCGCCCACTCCTGGCAGGGTGCAGCCGGCTGCCATGCCCAGCTCCCGTACGTGGCAACTCCACTTTGTTTTTAATGTATTTTAGAGGAAGGGAGAGAGAGAGAAAGTCAGAAACATCAATGAGACAGAGACATCCATCAGCCGCCTCCTGCACGCCTCACACTGGAGATGTGCCCGCAACCAAGGTACATGCCCCAACCGGAATCGAACCTGGGACCTTTCAGTCCGCAGGCCAACGCTCTATCCACTGAGCCACACCGGTCTCGGCGGCAACTCCACTTTGGAGGGACACGATGGCTTTCCCTGTGAGTTCCTATGGCGGGTATTTCCCAGGACCTGGTGCGCCTGACTAACAGCCCACTGGCCAGCTGGGCCCTCCTCCTGGTTTGCACACGCACACGGGCGCGCACACACACACACGCACACGCACACGCACATACACACACACACACGCACACACACGCACATGTCCCAGGGAGCCAGACCCCACGGGCTCGAGAAGCAAAGAAGAGGGAAAAGGAGGGGCAGGCAGTGGCATTTCCACTCCTGCGCTGGGAGCACCCCGGAGATCACCGAAGGCCATGAGCACTCCCTGCCCGCTGAGGACCCCAGCACTGTCCCCCCGGGCCTGACGGGATGGGCTGAAGCTGGCCTGGGGCCACAGGGAGGCGGGGGGCTGTGGAACCAAGTCTGAAGCCTCAGACCCAATTCCACGTGGGAAAGCAGCTGCTCTTCATGCCAGACCCCCGGGCGCAGGCCCAGCGGAAGCGGCCGGGATGGGCCCGGTTAACCCGAGAGAGCCGTCCGCCTTGCCGGCCCTGAAGACCCAGCCCAGGACGAAGAAGGCATGGCCCGGGCCACGGGAAAGCCGGGGGAGCAGCAGCGGGCCCGGCTCCCGGGTCCAGACGGGGCCCCACGTGTTAAAAATAACAGGTCGGGAGATAAGATAGTGCCGTCTCTGACACCTGCCATCTTCGGGACGCTTATTTTTAAATCTCAGAATCCGCCCGGGCCTGGGAGGAGGGGAAGGGGCAGCGGGAGGTCAGGAGATGAACTCTGTTCTCATCGAGACACGGGCCTGGGAAGTCCCTGAGGGGGACAGGGGTCAGCGTGGGGGGTGGGGGTGGGCAGGGCCCGGGGTCCTGGCTCTGTCCCAGAGGCGTGAGGAACTCTTCGCTAGTCTCTCTCTCTCTCTCTCTCTCTCTCTCTCTCTCTCTCTCTCTCTCTCGTGCCCTGCCTCAGTTTCCCTGCCTGTACAAACAGCTGCCCATGACCGGCCAGGCCGCAGCGGTTCTCAACCTGTGGGTCCCGGGTCACTCAAGACCATCAGAAAACACAGATATTTACATTATAATACCTAACAGCAGCAAAATTACAGTTATGGAGTGGCAACGGAAATAATTTTACGGTTGGGGGTCACCACCACATGAGGAGCTGTCTTAAAGGGTCGAGGCCTTAGGAAGGTTGAGAACCACTGGGCCAGGGGCTAAACCGTGGACAGCGGCCCCTTCCAAGATCCCCTGCTGGGCTGGGCTGGGCTGGGGAGAGGGTTGAGAGCGGGTCTCAGGGCCCCTCTAGGGGGCATGCTGTTGGGAGGGCAGCCTGTCTGCTACCACCACCCAGGCTGGCAGGGGCAGTGGCATGGCTCTGAGCGAGGCTGGTTGCCCTGGCAGCAGAGCCCCGGGCCCTAGGGAAGTAGGGGCTACACCGGGGCCGGGGACAGGCGGTCGGCGGGGGCTCACCGGCTTGCTGGACTCCTCCTCGGTGCCCAGGCTGTTCTCCTCGTCCTCCTCCGGGTCGTCCGTGTCCGACTCAGCCACGGCGATGGGCACGCACACGGGCTCTGGGTCCCCCGGGGCGCCCTGGCCCGGCCGCCGGCCTTCCTCGAAGCGCGTCTCCTTGCGGGCCGGAGGCGCCTTCTCGGGCTCGGCGGCGGGCGGCGGCGGGGGGGAGCTGGCGGCGGTGGCCAGGCAGCTGGGCAGCCGGGCCCGGGGGGCGAGGGGCGGCTTGGGAGGCCGCAGGCCGCAGCAGAAGTCCCTGGCGGTCCACTTGAGGAAGCGCAGGCCGCGCTGGATGCGGGCCAGCGCCAGCTGCAGGTTGTTCATCTCGCCGTCGTCGTCGGGGGCCGTGAGGTTGTCGGCGCTGAAGGAGCTGAGCAGCAGCGCCAGGAAGAGGTTCAGGACCTGGGGGGGCAGCACGCGGGGCTCCCTGAGGCGGGCGCCGGCCCGGGGGTCCCGCCCTTGGGTGCACGATGGGGAAACTGAGGCACAGGCACCTGAAAGGCCCGCCAAAGGCCAACAACAGCTCTAGGTCGGAACCCGGGTCCCCGGCCCTGACCCTGACCCCCCTTCTCTTGCACAGAGTTCGGCTGTGAGAGGAAAAGACACGTTCGAGTCCTCCCTCCCCAGGTCTCAGATCCGTGGGAGATGAGGTTGCAGAGAGCACGGTCTCTTGGGTCTGGGCCCAGGTTTTTTTTTTTTTTTTTTTTTAAATATATTTTATTGATTTTTTACAGAGAGGAAGGGAGAGGGATAGAGAGTTAGAAACATCGATGAGAGAGAGAGACATCGATCAGCCGCCTCCTGCACACCCCTTATTGGGGATGTGCTCGCAACTAAGGTACATGCCCTTGACCGGAATCGAACCTGGGACCTCTCAGTCCCCAGGCCGATGCTCTATCCACAGAGCCAAACTGGTTTCGGCTGGGCCCAGGTTCCACGGGAGAAGCGTGGGGCCATGTCGGAGCCTAGGCCTCCCTTGTCGGCAGCTGCCTCGGTGAGCGTGGAGCTGCTTCGGGGAAGTGGGATCCAATCTGGGGCCACCGGGGACCAGACAGAACCCCACACAGAGAGGATGGGGCGTTTCCGGGAAGGACCCTCTGCATCCGTTGGTGCAGGAGGGAGGGGGAGTGATGTGTTTCTGAGTTTCCTCCCGGGGCCCCTCACCACTCCGACACCTGGGGCTCCCAGAGCTGAAGATGCTTCCCAGGGGAGGCACTGAGTGGAGAAGGGGACCAGGGCAGGACAGGAGCCCAGGGAGCAGCCCTCAGGCGCCTGGGACCAGCCGCCGGGTCAGGCTACTGAGGCGGCGGCGGTGGAGGTGGTGAGGGGGCCTGTGGGTGGGACAGACAATGGGATGGGGGGAAGGGACCTGGGGTTGGTGCCAGCAGCCAGCCTTGGAGTCATTGTGCTGCGGGGAGTCGGGGAAGGGGCCAAGGTTTCCCAGGTGCTCGAAGGCACGTTGTTTAAATTATGTATTTGCGCCCTAACCGGTGTGGCTCAGTGGATAGAGCGTCGGCCTGCGGACTGAAGGGTCCCAGGTTCGATTCCGGTCAAGGGGGTGTACGTTGGTTGTGGACACATTCTCAGTGGGAGGTGTGCAGGAGGCGGCTGATCGATTTTTCTCTCTCTCATCGATGTTTCTAACTCTCTATCCCTCTCATTTCCTCTCTGTAAATAATAAATAAAATATATTAAAAAAATAAATTTTTTAAAAAATAAATAAATTACAGTGGTGCCTCGAGATACGAGTTTAATTCGTTCCGTAACCTTGAGGCGTGGGAAACTATGAGACGCTCGAGTCTCGGTAAACTGGTGGGTCGTGTGCAGCTGGCCGATCCACGGCGCGATGACTCCTATCTCAACGGTTGCTCGTATTTTAAAGCAAAAATAATTCGTTTGACGGCTCGTATCTCAAAAATTTCGTATGTTAGGGCACTCGTATCTCGAGGTACCACTTATGTATTAGCGGGGTGGAGGGGGTCCATGGGGAAACGGGGGACAAGGCTTATACTTTAACAATAAAGCTAAAATGTAAAATGTAGGGACTAAGGACTGGATTCCTAAGTGAGATTGGCATGGCCCTGTGTTGGCATGGTCTGGGTTACGGCTTGGTGTTCAACCATCCTGCCAGCGAGATGTTTTCTTGCAAATGTGAATGTTTAGCTTTTGCTGAGTGACCGGGGACTGGGCAGGGCCATTTCCCAGGTTCCTGAAGGTTCCATGAGGCCGGTGGTGGGCTCCGTCCCCCACGTGGGCCAGACTCGGCTCGCAGCATCACCAGGCCAACAGGCCAGCGACACACGTCCCCGCACTGGGCTTGGTGCCCCCCCCTCCAAAAAAAGGGAGTTCAGTTGGATGGGGGCAGGGTGCACCTGTACAGCAGGATGCTGTGCGAAGGCAGGTGCACAGTCCTCACTCAGAGCCCCTGCTCCGGCTCCTCACAAACCCCGCACACACACCGGTCAGCACGCAGGGAATGAGACTCTGACCGGAGGTGGGAGCCCCATCCCTCAGAGACTGGCCTTTTTTTTTTTTTTCTAAAGAGCAACCCACACTCACACGGACAGCAGGGGAGGGTTAAGAAGTAGGACTTCCGGATCCCATCTCTATGGAAAAATGATCACTTCTGACACCTGTAGCCTTTTTTATGTCGTCTTGGGGAAGGTGTCGGGGGGAGGGGGGCATGGGATGTGATTCAGACCCCACTGTCTATGCAGACCTCTCTGGCCTGGCCTGCTCTGTTCCTGCGGCCCACCCTGATCCGCTCCCACTGCCCTAACTCACGCCCGGCCCCCGACCCCTGACCTCCGGGTGTCTGGAGCCCAGGCTGGGGGCCGGGCAGGCAGGGGGCGCCGGGGCAGCCTCGCTCGTCCACCCACACAGGACAGACACGGGGGCCTCCCTTGTCGGCAGCTCCCGGAGTTTGTCTCCTTCCAGCGCGTTCCCTGTCAATCACGCTGCTGCTCCCCAGCCCCTGCCGGATCCTCACTTCCCATTCTAATGGCAACTGCTTCCTCCCACGCCCGCAGCAGCCCGATTCCTGCGGCAGCCAGAGCGGGGGTGAGGGCGGGGGGAGGGGGTGCCTGCGTGGGCTGTGAGCTTCCCTCCCCGGCAGCCTCTCATCGTCTCGTCCCCAAACAGATCCGCGGGGAAGTGGCAGGGCTGGGTGTCTGAGGGCAGCTCAGGCTGGCCCTTTTCGGAGAGCTGTCTCTGTACAGTGGCACCTCGAGATATGAGTGCCCTAACATAAGAGATTTTTGAGACACGAGCCGTCGAGCGAGCGATTTTTGCTTTGAAATACGAGCAACAGTTGAGATAGGAGTCATCGCGCGGATGGGCCGGCTGCACACGACCCACCAGTTTACCTCGACTCGAGCGTCTCAGTTTCCCACGCCTCAAGGTGATGGAACGAATTAAACTCGTATCTCGAGGTACCATGGTATTTGTGCCCTCCTTGGCAGACACAGAGTCCCCCGGTTTGAGGAGATGGGAGGAGGGCTGTGGGGCCGGCCCAAGAACTGGGGTCCAGAGCTCTGGGCACCCAAGCCCTCTTCCTCTCTGGGTTCCTCCCGCTGTGGGGCCTGCAGGAGGCTGCCCCCATCTCAGCTTCGTGAAGGCACATGGGAAGAGAGAGGGCACTAGAATCCGCAGCTCACAGGACTCCCGCCACCTAAAACCTCCCTGTGAACGGATGTGAGCCATGCCCTCAGGAGCCAGACCATGTGGGTGTGATGTCTGAGCATGTGCGGGCCACCTGTATACCCAGGAAGGTGGCTCCATGTCCACAGAGGACACCGAACACCTGACTTGCCTCAGTCCGGACTCTTCCAAAGACCCCTTCAAGGTTGCCAAGGACCATAACAAGCAAGAGATTTTGACCTCTCTCAACCCCAGGATTCCCCATACTGTAAACACACAAGGCAGGATGCACTTGCCCTTGACAGGTAATCACAGTAGCAAAGGTCTGGGTCCCTCGTGATAGGACAGCAGGAACTCTTACTGCGTCAGACCATGTGCTTAGGATGCATCAACTCCTACCACAGACATATGTATAAGGCTCCCACGGGCCCACCTCACCTGGACCACCACCTGCTCACCCTGCCCCTTTCCGCTCTAGCATTACATGTCTATCAGGTCAGCTCTAAACACCCCTCCAGAAAGCCTTCCTGGATTTCCAGCTGGAGGGGATCGGCGCTGATAAGCTCCCCCTTATTGGCTCTGATCATTCTGACTTAAAAGAGCTAATTTCATGCCTTTTTGAACTCCCCACCTCCCCACTCTCTCAAGTTCCTGAGTAATGTCAGGGCCACGTTCACCTCTGTATACCCATTAGCCTCGGGCAAATATTCTGCATGCAACAGGGGTTCGGCAAATGTTTGCTAAGCTGAATCAAAAACCATGCGGTAAATCATGGCCGGCGAATGACTAATAAAATATGAGGTAGGTAATTAAGTAAATTAATGAAGGTAAAATGAGGAAATAACAAATAAGCAGGCAAGTGAGTGGGTGAATTAAAGAATGAGTTAACAAATAAAGAGTGGTATGAATGAATGGGTCAGTCAGTAAGTAAATAGGTAGATATACTGATGGAGAGGTAGACAGATGGATGAGTGGATGACTGGCTGGATAGGTAGATGTGTAGATGAGTAGAGAGATAGAAGAATAAATGATAAGGGGATGGGTGCATTGATGAAAAGTCCTAACATTGGGCAGATGAATAAACGAATGAGAAGACAGATGGAAAGATGAATAAATGAGCAAATGGATGAATGGATGTGTACATAGGTGGACAGATGAGAGATTGATGGATAGATAGGTGGTTTGACAGATAGCTGCGTGAATGAATGAATGAGAAGGCAGATGGAAAGATGAATAAATGAGTAGATGGATGAATGGATGTGTACATAGGTGGATAGATGAAAGACTGATGGGTGGATAGGCGGTTTGACAGATAGCTGAGTGAATGAATGAATGAGAAGGCAGATGGAAAGATGAATAAATGAGTAGATGGATGAATGGATGTGTACATAGGTGGATAGATGAGATTGATGGGGGGATAGGTGGTTTGATAGACAGATGGCTGAGTGAATGAATGAATGAGAAGGCAGATGGAAAGATGAGTAAATAAGTAGATGGATGAATGGATGTGTACATAGGCGAATAGATGAGAGACTGATGGGTGGATAGGTGGTTTGACAGATAGCTGAGTGAATGAATGAATGAGAAGGCAGATGGAAAGATGAACAAATGAGTAGATGGATGAATGGATGTGTACATAGGTGGACAGGTGAGAGATTGATGGGTGGACAGGTGGTTTGACAGAAAGCTGGAGAATGAATGAATGAGAAGACAGATGGAAAGATGAGTAAATGAGTAGATGGATGACTGGATGTGTACATAGGTGGACAGATGAGAGATTGATGGGTGGACAGGTGGTTTGATAGCCAGATGGCTGAGTGAATGAATGGATGGATGGAAGGAAGGGCAGGTGAATGGACAGATGGGTAGCTGGTGGATGAATGGGCGAGTAGGTGAAAGTGTGGACGCCGGGCCATCGGCCAACTCACCACAAGGTTGCCGATGACCATGACCAGCAGGAAGACCAGCAGGCACAGCGACTGCCCAGACACCTCCATGCAGTCCCACATGGTCTCGATCCACTCGCCGCAGAGGATGCGGAAGATGATGAGGAAGGCGTGGAAGAAGTCCATCATGTGCCAGCGCGGCAGCAGGCCCGGCTCGCTGATGCGGTGCCGCAGCTCCGAGTAGTTCTTGCCGAACAGCTGCATGCCCACCACGGCGAAGATGAACACGATGATGGCCAGCACCAGCGTCAGGTTGCCCAGCGCGCCCACCGAGTTCCCGATGATCTTGATGAGCGTGTTCAGCGTGGGCCACGACTTGGCCAGCTTGAAGACCCGCAGCTGGGGAGGCAGGGAGGGAGGGAGGGGGCCTGTGAGGGCCTCTGGTTCCCGGGGCCCCCGTACCCCTTCATCTCCCTCCCACAGTTCCTGCCTGAAAACCCAGGGAGCCTTCGAAAGTCACTGACACCTGTTCCTCCGAGTTTCCCCAAGAGCACACACTGCTCTTCCTTCCCACAGTCGGAAGGTGGCTTCCGTGGACTCCACTCCGGGGGTCAGGTCAACAGCTCCAGCCTCATCTCCCCCCAGATGCCCTTCTCTTTGTCCTCACAGCCTCCTGCTCCTCTTGGTCTCACTCCAAGGAACTTTCTAGATCCCCTCAATAGGGGATGACCTTTTGCTGCCAGGCCCTTCACCAGATACCCTTCCAGGCCAGCTCAGCCATCTCTCACTTACCCAACCACCTCCATTTCTCTCTCCTCTCAGTTATAACAGAGAAAGGGAGCCAGAGCTTATCACGTATTAAAAACCTACTGCGTCAGACCATGTGCTTAGGATGCATCAACTCCTACAGAACTCCCAGTAACACACGGGGCTGGCCTCTTACTACCTCCTTTGACAGATGAAGATACAACCCTTAAAAGTGGAGTAACTTGTCTAAGGTGCTTGGCTCCTGGCAGTGGAGTTGGGATTAGAACTCAGCGCCTAGGCTTTCTCTCTCTCTCTCTCTCTTAAATATATTTTATTGATTTTTTTACAGAGAGGAACGGAGAGGGATAGAGTTAGACACATCGATGAGAGAGAAACATCGATCAGCTGCCTCTTACACACCTCCTACTGGGGATGTGCCGTGACCAGAATCGAACCTGGGACCTTTCAGACGGCCGATGCTTTCTCACCTGCTCCCGCCATGCTGCCTTCCTGAGCATCAACAGAACCCAGATTTTCCCGGGGAGCCTTCCCTGACTCCCTCCAGCCCGATGCTGGACCTCTCAGGCATCTCAAACTTAACGCACAGCCACTCAGGCATCACCTGAGACTCACTGAACCGTCACCCGCAGCTTAACCAGACCCGCAGGCCATTTGTGCGTGCGTTTGCTTGCAACACGCGGACACGCGGATCCTGAAACCGGCAGGAAGAACCCCGGAAGAGCTGTGGGCAGACCTGGCTCCGCCCGTTCCTTGCCTTGGGGCTTTGGCAAACGGTTTCTGACTTCTTTCTCAATCACTGACTTGCCTCAGCCATGATTCTTCCAAAGAACCCTTCTTGGGCACGTAGACCTGGGACTCTCTCAACGCGGGGATTCGCCTCATTGTAAAGACACAAGGCAAGATGCACTTGCCCTTGACAGACAAGTGACCTCCCCGAGACCCTGTGAGGACTAACAGGTGAATCATAAAGGGCTTTGCAAATCATCTAATGGCCACTCCAATGACTCCTCTGGAGGGATATCGCCTTCTGTCTTGTCCCCCCCCCCAACCCCCACACACACACCATCAGCACTGGGCCTGATGTTCACCCCAACTCTGAGCCAGCATGCCTTCACCCCAAAGCTATTGGCTAAGCACAGGGGTACTTAGCACAGGGGTACTTAGCCAATAGCTGCTGGGTGAAGGCACGCTGGCTCAGAGTTGGGGTGAGTGGGTGGAGCCCCGGACTCCCGCCCCCCCCCCCCCCCCCCCCCCCCCCCCCCCCCCCCCCCCCCCCCCGCAGAGGCCCAGCAGGTACCAGGCGGAAGGAGCGCAGCACGGACAGGTTGCCCATGCGGGACAGGCCGAGCTCCATGAGGCTGAGGATGACGATGATGCTGTCGAAGATGTTCCAGCCCTGCTGGAAGTAGTAGTAGGGGTCGAGGGCGATGATCTTGAAGGTCATCTCTGCGGTGAAGATCCCCGTGAAGACCTGGGAGGGCGCGGGGAAACAGGGGGTCCCCACCATTGGGCTGTCAGGGGCGCTGGTTCCCACAGGGTCTCCCTTCGGGGCTGCCAGCTCTGACTGCACCCCAGCTCCCAGGAGGGGCCATGGCCTCGCCCCGTAGGGATACCTCTGCCCTGAGGCCTCCAGCCCGCTCTGTTGCTCCCCAAGGGTGAGCTATCCATCACGCTGTCCCCCAGAAACAGCCGGCCCATTGAGGGCTCTGCAGAAATTCAGTTCAGGAAGCACCTGAGGGCAGGGTCCCAGCCCTAGACTCCTCCCAGCCCTCAGCCCTCAGGACACAGCCTCTCTTCACAGGTGCCAGGCACACGCATTCATTCCTACAGCTGCTCCTGGCTCTCGTGGCTCAAGACCTTGGTCACGCTGTGCCCGCTCCCTCCTTGTCCACCTGATGAACTTTTCTCACTGGGATAATGACCAGCCACTATGTCTCTCTCTCTAAATATATTTTATTGATTTTTTCACAGAGAGGAAGGGAGAGGGATAGAGAGTTAGAAACATCAATGAGAGAGACATGGATCAGCCGCCTCCTGCACGCCCCATACTGGGGATGTGCCCGCCACCAAGATACATGCCCTTGACCAGAATTGAACCTGGGACCCTTGAGTCTGCAGGCCAACACTCTATTCATTGAGCCAAACCAGTTTCGGCCAGCCACTCTTTCTTTTTCTTTTAAATATATATATATTTTTATTGATTTTTCACATAAAGGAAGGGAGACGGATAGAAAGTTGGAAACATCGATGAGAGAGAGACATCGACCAGCCATCTCCTGCACGCCCCCCACTGGGGATGTGTCCACAACCAATGTATGTGCCCTTGACCGGAATCAAACCTGGGACCCTCTAGTCCGCTGGCCGACGCTCTCTCCACTGAGCCAAACCGGTTTTGGCCAGCCACTCTTTCTTAATTGTCCTAAGAGCCGGGCTGGAATGCTTTGCAAATGTTGTCTGTTTGTTTTTTCATCAACAAGCTAACAGTGAAACATCATTATCCCTCTTTTACAGGTAAGGACACGGAAGCACGGAGAGGTCAAGTCACTTCGCTCGGGTCACGTAGCTAGCATGTTTGGGAACCAGAGATGACCGCTGTGCTGTCCTCCAAGATTTAGTGCAGTGGTTCTCAACCCTCCTAATGCCACGTCTCTTAAATGCACTTCCTCATGACCCCCAACCATAAAATTATCTTCGTTGCGTCACAACATGAGGAACTGCACTAAAGGAACGTGGCATTAGGAGGGTTGAGAACCACTGATTTAGAGTAGACGGCCTCTCCCTCTGGAAACATGGGCAGAGGCGGGGCCTCGCCTGTTCACTGACTCTCAAGTCCTGAGATGCCCGGCTCAGCCAGCGGAGACCCGTGGTCAGGAGCCCATCCTGTGGTGGGCCGGGCAGCCGGGAACATGGCCAGTTGCTCCGAGGTGTACCAACGGCTACCATGGGAACACGGTCCCAGGAGGAGGGGCATGTGGCTGGAGGGAAGGCAGGGCCGGTCCTTCTTGGCCACATGGAGGAGCTGGGGGTGATCCTGAGGGCAGTGGGGAGGCACTGAGGACTTGTGTGTTTATATAAAAACATGCGTGCTTTTTATAGTTTTAATGTCTATGATAACGACATGTAGTATCTTTGCCTTATTTTAAGCAGAATTCACTTTGATCAAGTATAGGTGTACTTTTTTTGCAAGTTCTTTTTATTCTAAACATCACGTCTATGAAGTTTATCCATAAATGTATGTATTCATTTTAAGTGTATTTCATTGTACAAATACACCACAATTGACTTACAGTGGTACCTTGAGATACGAGTGCCCTAACATATGAGATTTTTGAGATACGAGCCGTCGAGCGAGCTATTTTTGCTTTGAAATACGAGCAACAGTTGAGATACGAGTAATTGCTCGGATCGGCCAGCTGCACACAACCCACCAGTTTACCGCAACTCAAGTGTCTCATAGTTTCCCACGCCTCAAGGTTACGGAACGAATTAAACTCGTATCTCAAGGTACAACTGTATCTATTTTTTAATGGATGGAGGGACATTTATGTTGATTGCAATTTTCCCTACACCTAACAACGCTGCAAAGAACCTTCTTGTACGTGTCTTTTCCTACGGAAATGTGAGACTTACTAGAGACTAGTATATATATATATACATACATATATATATATATATATATATATATACTTATATATATATATATGTATGTATATATATATATATATAAAATTTATGAAATTGTTAAGTTGTAGGGTATGCACATCTGTGATTTACCTGATTGTACAAGTGTTCCCTGTGATGGCTGAATCAAATCCAGACTCTCACCAAGTGTGACTTCTCACTGTTTCACATCCTTGTCAACACGTGGGAGTTTATTTTTGATTCTCTTAGGGGTGAGAAATAGTATCTCCATGTTGCTCTAATTTGCATTCCTCTGTGTTTCTTTTTTTTTTTAAAAAAAATCTTTATTGCTGTAAGTATTACACATGTCCCCTTCCCTATCTCCCTGCCCCCCGCTGCCCCATTCTAGCCCGCCTCCCTCTGCCTGTGTTTCTTTCCATCTGCTTATACCCATCTGGGTGTCCCCTTTGGGATTTGCCGGTCACTTCCTCTGTCCATTGTGCTGTCTTTTTGCCACTGGGTTGTCCCTCTTTTCCTTACTGATGCGTGAGTGTGCAATATTGATTCTGGATTTCATGTCTTTCTAGTTGGATACTTTTCACAGTATCAATTTCTAGTTTATGGTAGTGACTTCACAGGAAAAGGATAGACAGTTAGAAACATTGATGAGGAACACCAATCAGCTGCCTCCTGCACACCTCCTACTGGGGATGTGCCCGCAACCAAGGTACATGCCCTTGACCGGAATTGAAACTGGGACCTTTCGGACCGTAGGCTGACGCTCTATCCACTGAGCCAAACCAATTAGGACTTCACTTTGTTTTATCGTATCCTTTATTTGATGGGTATTTTAAATTTTAATATAAGTAAACTTATCAATCTTTCCTTTCATGGCATAAACTCTTCATGTTGCTGAAGATAGCCTTCCAAACACCAAGATTTTTGTTTATCACTTTCATTCTGAAAGTTTAAATATTTTGCTTTATCATATTTAGGTGTTGGATCCAATTCCCCACAACTAATTAATGAGTATGGTGTGGGTAGGAATCTAAATGCATTTTCTTCTCTATAGATAATCATCCTGCACAGCGTTATTCATTATTAAATAGTCTATCATTTTCCTACTGAATTATAATGCCATTTTTATTATTTATCAAGTCAACAAATATGCAGTTATTTCTGAGTTTTCAATTCTGTAGCAGTGACCCAATATTCTATCTTTGTACTAATACTATAACTTTATGAAATATCTTAATACATATTGGGTAAATTCCTCACTTTATTCCTAATTTATCTTGATAGACTTTACTTTTCCATATGAATTTTAGCATTACCTTGTCAATGCTCATAAAAAATGCGCTGGGATTTTGACTGGAATTACATTAAAAATCTAGGCTAATTTGGGAAGATCTGCTCTCTGCAATATTGAGACGTTCATTCACAAAAATGGTATATCTCGCCACTAATCTAAGTCTTCTTTTGTGCTCTTTAATAGTTTACATTTTTTCATGTAAAAATTATGACTTTTGGCTACATTTCTTCCTAGATTCCTCATAGTTTTTATTGCTGTTTATTTTGAAGAGCGTCAACTTTTAATCATGACTCTCTCCCAATGCTCCTGCTGGCTAGGAGCAGAATTGATGTGGGTAAATTGAGCCTGTGCCTAGTAACCTTGGTAAACACTCTTTGGAGTCCTGATAGTCTTTGCATAGATTTTCTTAAATTATTTCTATAGATAACAATATAAGCTGAAAACTAATGTTGGATCTGTACTCTTCTTTCTTTTCCTTTTGTTACCATGGCGATAAGGACCTCCAGTATAATTTGGACTGGAAGCAGGGAGGTAGGCACAAAGCTAGAGCGATCGCATGGCAGTGGCATGTCCTAGGTGTGAACATGGGCTCTAGATACAGACGGCTCGGTTGTGGATCCTGGCTCTACCACTTCCTGGCTGTGTGACCTTAAGTTATTTGGTTAAGTTATTACTCTGTGCTTCTGTTCCCTTATCGGTAAATCAGATTTCTGTTATCAGAAATTAGGTGTTCGGCAAGTATTAGCTATGACTACCACCAGCTTCCCCCATCTATGCTTGTTCCTGACGTTTAATGGGAAGACTGCTAACGTTTCATGGCCAAGAATGGTACTCTAGATCATGTGAGTCGGATTATTTCCAGTTTGCTAAGAGTTCTTACCACAAAGAGTTTGGTCTTATTAGGTGATTTTTCCACACTGAAGGAAAGATCATATGTACCTGGAGTAAACACAACTTGATCACGAGGCGTTTATTTTTTGCTTATTTGATTTTTCTTAATCATACCCTGCTGGATTTGTTTCGGTTTATTTTTTTTCCCCTTCCTTCCTTCCTTCCTTCCTTCCTTCCTTCCTTCCTTTCTTTCTTTCTTTCTTTTTTTAAAAAAATAATTGTATTGCTTTTTCACAGAGAGGAAGGGAGAGGGATAGAGAGTCAGAAACATTGATGAGAGAGAAAGATCGATCAGTTGCCTCCTGCACACCCCCACAATGGGAATGTGCCCGCAGCCAAGGTATGTGCCCTTGACCGGAATCAAACTTGGGACCTTTCAGTCCGCAGGCCGACGCTCTTTCCACTAAGCCAAACCGGCTTCTTTTCTTTATGTTTTTAAATCTCTTCTTGGTAACTTCCATTTTTTTTTCTAGAAAAATTTTACTTAGTCTGTTCAAAATGTACTGGCATTAAGTTGTTTATAATATTTTACATTGTGTTTTAGTTTCCACTGTTGGTGTAGGTATGCTTCCTTTCCATCTTTAATTTATTTGTATCTTCAATTTTAAAATGTTAATCCTGCTAAAAAGTTTGTCTATTAGTCTTTTCAGAATATGTTTGTTTAAAAAACTTCCCCATAGTATGGAACAGAGTGTGGAATCTCAGAGGGAAGGTGGGGGTGGGTGGGTGGGAGGCAGTCAACCAAGGACCTTGTATGCACATATGCATGGCCCATGGGCACAGACAATGGGGTGGTGAGAGCCCGGGACGGGCAGGGGGGTGGAGATGTGGGGGAGGGGGTGAGCTAGAGGGGGTCAAGGGGGAAAGAAAGGGGACATATGTAATACTTTGAATAAAGAACTATTAAAAAAAATAAAACATTTCATTTGATTAAAAAAAAACCCACCTTCTCCGTAATCACTGGTACACTTTTAAAATTATGTATTAATTGTCTGCTTTTATCTTTAATTTTTTTTTTTACATTTTTACTAACTACTTGAATCAAATGATTGGCTTGTTAATTTCCAACTTTTCTTTTTTAATGTACGTAGGGAAGGGCAAGCGTGGGCTTACAGTTGTGAGGACATGAAACACGGAGTTTATTCTCGTATTATTATTTATTAATTTTGTATTGTTTTCCAAATGAATAACGGCAAACCTGCTTTTGTTCCACCTTGTATACTTTAGGCTATACATTTTCCTCTGCGTACGGCATTTGCTGGCTGGCACTGATACGCTTCCTTCTCTATCATTTCCCGGTGTCTGTGTGTGGGTTTTTCTGGTTCACCATTTCACTGAATGTAGGGTCATATACCTATGGGCTACTTAGTTCCAACCCCTAGTCACACTGTCCCAAAGACACGTCTTGTCTCTACCTGGCCAATGACATCCAAACCCCCAGATTACTCAAATCATCAGCTACTCCCCCACCTCATCCAGAGCAACGACAGAACCACTGCACGTTTACTGCTATGGTTTTTAAGTCCCTCTTTGTTTTTGGCACGTGGGCATGGGTGTTACCGTCTCATGAACTGTGCTCCGCACATCAAAGAATGTTGGCTATATCTTTAATGGTTTCGCAGTCAGAGACTGCTCAGGCTTGCCTTGCAGCATTGCCTTTTACGTTTGAGTAGATGATGGGCTAAAAGTTATTCAAATCTAGACACCTGCTTTCTGGAATTTTGTCTTTGGTGGCACGCTTTGAAAAGCTTTTCCCCTGCCAACATTATTCACCCATGTTTATTTTTGTGGTCTTGTTTCTTTCCATTGACTCTTTAAACCATCTGAAATATATTAACTTGCCGAAACCGGTTTGGCTCAGTGGATAGAGCACCGGCCTGTGGACTGAAAGGTCCCGGGTTTGATTCCGATCAAGGGCATGTACCTTGGTTGCGGGCACATCCCCAATAGGGGGTGTGCAAGAGGCAGCTGATCGATGTCTCTCTTTAATCGATGTTTCTGACTTTCTATCCCTCTCCCTTCCTCTCTGTAAAAAAAAAAAAAAAATAAAATATATATATTTAAAAAAATAAGTAAAATAAAAAATAAAATATATTAACTTGTGAGACAATAAGAACCTTACATTCTAGCCATAAAGCCCTCCAACCAGAACACAATATAGCTATAATCCAACTATATAATCCTACTAATAATAATCGGGCCACAAGTTA
The DNA here is from genome assembly GCA_004026805.1 of Lasiurus borealis. Classification (NCBI taxonomy): domain Eukaryota; kingdom Metazoa; phylum Chordata; class Mammalia; order Chiroptera; family Vespertilionidae; genus Lasiurus; species Lasiurus borealis. Next base: position 28,605 of record PVJN01020605.1, read on the forward strand.
AACACAGCTGCGATTCAGTCACTACTTAATGACCTGGCGAAGCTCTCACCTCGACTTGAAGCTCCCTACCACCTTGACTTGGAGCTTGGTCCAAACCAAGGATCACATTCCACTAAAACCGCCTTCAACGAAAACCCTACGTCACCGCCATCTGAAGACCAACGCAAGGGAGGCACACTGGGTGAAGAGGCACCCCCAGACTGGGATACAGCTTTCCCTACTGTGTGCCTGTAAAACTAGAATTACAACAAGTGCACACCCTTGTGAGAACAGCTGACTGATCCCGCAGAGAACTGTCCAGTGTCCTGGATGTGGAAAGTAATCAGAGAGACAATCTTCACCCCCCAAAGAGTGGGAGACCTGCCTGCCTGGTTGGGGGTGGGCACCTGTCCAGCTGGACCAGACAGGGATGGGTCTGTAGGAAGAGAGGGGTTAGATCACATGACTCCCTTCCTCTCCCCAAACTTGAGGATGATCCCAGGAGCTCCTCCTGGAAGCCAGGGGGGTCTTTGCCAGCCTTTCCCCGGGCTGCCCCGGGGAAGGGCTGACTGTGTTTATCTGGCCACAGCCAGTAGGGCTTTGTCGCTCAGAATCAGGAGACAGAAGCCACATGCCCAGCTCTGTCCCCATTATGGCTCCCCTCAGGCCTCGGTTTCCCCTCTTTCTAGTGAAGAGGTAGGGCTTGATTTCATCTCCAGGGGAAAAAGAAATCGGCATTAGAACCCAGACATCCTGACTTCCAGGGACAGTCTCTTTAATAATAACAACAGCAATAACAGCTATCATTTATCTTTAGTGCTTCGTGTTCATCAGACTCTGAGCCAAGGACATTACACATATTATCTTATTCAGTCCTCATTAGCTTCCCATGAAGCTGATATTGTCATACTAATTTTACATTTATTAAATTCAAGGATGATGTTTTGTGCAATTACGGAGCCGATGTGATTTGCTTGCGGTCACATATAGTTAGTAAGAGCTGAGTCAGAATTCAGATCTGGCTCTGCGTCATTGACTCGCTGTACCCAACTAACTGTCCACCCATTCACCCATCTCTCTCTCCCTCTCTCCCTCCAACAATCCATCCATCCATCCATCCATCCACCCATCCATCCATCCATCCACCCTTTTCTCCATCCAACATTGATGTCCATCTAGGAAACCCTGGATATGAGAGAATTGCCTCCTCTGTATCCCTTCCCCTCCTCCACCGACTCGCCAAATCTCATGTCCCCACACACTTTAGGCTCACCCTCCCTCCCTTTTGCTTTGTCACCTCTGAGCATCCTAATTCACCTTTATCCCCAGCCTCTCCCTCCCAACTCCCTCTCTCAGCTCCTTAAATGCCGATCCTGAAACTCCCTACTTCAAGATGCCTTCCGCGGTGACCCCCACCATCGGAAAATCCCTCTGCCCTCCGGATCCCTGTGCCCCCTGAGCCGGCAAGGCTGGCCCAGCTGGCCGAGAGCCGTTCGCGCCGGGATGCCCCCTCTGGCGTCAGCTTACCAGGTTCCCAACCTGCAGCATCTCCTCGAATTCCGTCGTCATGTTGTAGTGCTCCAGGGCCATGAAGAGCGTGTTCAGCACGATGCACATGGTGATGGTGAGGTCGGCAAAGGGGTCCATCACCATGACCTTCACTTTCTGCTTGATGGACATCCACAGGGGGCAGCAATCCCAGATCAGGTAGCGCTCGGCGAAGTGGTTCCAGCACGGCGGGCACTTGCGGTGCGACTCCTCCAGCTCTGGGGGGACACGGGGAGACACAGGTTTGCTTTTTTTTTTTTTAATTAATTTATTTTTTACAGAGAGGAAAGGAGAGGGACAGAGAGCTAGAAACATCGATGGGAGAGAGACATCGATCAGTTGCCTCCTGCACACCCCACACTGGAGATGGGCCCGCAACCAAGGTACATGCCCTTGACCGGAATCGAACCTGGGACCTTTCAGTCCGCAGGCCGACGCTCTGTCCACTGAGCCAAGCCGGTTTCGGCACGGGTTTGCTTTGGTAGACCAGTGCATGCATAACTCAGAGTGCTCTGGAGAGATGTGTGACTTCGCCGGGAAGGGGGCGGGGCTGATCCGTGGCAGGGGGACAGCGAACCAGGCAGGAAAGATGAAAGAAAGGGGGCAGTGTCTTGACTCCTTACCCTGGAAATATGGAGGAAGGGGCCACAGGGACAGGGGGCAGGGATGGATGTGGGGAAAACTAGGACAGGACAGATCAGCATAGACTGAAAAGGAGGTGGCATCTGAGACAGGCGAGTTCAGATACTAAGGACACTCAGAGGTGAACAGACAGGAATAGAGGTGGACGCGTTAGGCAGGGGGAGCTGTGGTGCTGGGACAGGCCGGGGAAACTGTGAACACATGCGGGGCAGGAGGGAACCAGATGGGGGCGCCAGGTTCAGACTGGGTCACATGTGGGTTGCCAAGGGTGGGACTGGCTGGGAGGAGGCCAGAGCGGGCAGGCGTGGGACAGGATGGCCCCCTGCAGACAGGGCGATGCCCAGGGGAGGACCAGATGAGGCGGACAGGCACAGGGACAGGCCAGGACACCTGTGGGAAGGTTTGAAAGAAGCAGACATGGCTCCTGACGATGCCCAGGAAATGAACAAGCTGACACAAACGGAACACGGGGGCCAGGGAACGCAGACGGAGAAGTCTGGAACAGCTGGGAGATGCCCACGGCAGGCTAGCAGCGGAGGGGATGCCTGGCTCAGGTGCGGGTCACGGTGAGGGTGCCCAGCCCGGAAGTGGGCGCGTTTGGATGACACCAGGCTGAGGGGCGGGCGCTGACCTTCCAGGGCGCTGGTGAGGACGCTGACGGCGCTGAGGGCCCGCTGCCGCTCGCCTGGCATCTCGAGGCCATCCACGCACGGGGTCGAGGGCGTCAGCAGGTGGGGCCGGCCTGGCTCCTCCGACGGAGTGGTCTGCGTACAACCGGGGGATACAGGTCAGCCTGGGGACCGGTGCCCGCTGCACCCGGGGCGGCTGCTGGACCCGGGGCAGCTGGCCCAGACGCAGGTTGGGGAGGTCACAGGGAGGCAGGATGGGGGTCTTGAGGGAATAGCGGGTGCTGGGCTCCTCTGCTCCCACCTCCTTCCCAGTTAACAACCCCTTCCCCCACCCTCCCAACAATTATTATCTCCTTCGCTCTCTATTCTTCACCATCTCCAGGCCGTGGTGGTGCTTGAGTGTGGACAGGAGCCACATAACCCAGTTCTTTTTTTTTTTTTCTTTTTAAACTATTTTTTTTAAATATTTTATTGATTTTTTTACAGAGAGGAAGGGAGAGAGATAGAAAGTCAGAAACATCGACGAGAGAGAGAGACATCGATCAGCAGCCTCCTGCACGCCCCACAGTGGAGATGTGCCCGCAAGCAAGGTACATGCCCCCGACCGGAATCGAACTTGGGACCTTTCAGTCCACAAGCCAATGCTCTATCCACTGAGCCAAACCCGTCTCGGCCACATAACAGTTCTATTCACCAGACGCTGTCGTACACATGAGTCCAGGCAAAGAAGACCCGGGAGTCTTAAGGGACCACAAGCTTCCTAGAGTCGAGAACATCCCAAAGCTGAAGAGACATCTGCCACGCTCCCTGGCGACAGTCACGGGGGAGCACGAGGCACCCTGCTTCCACGTGGCTGCTGGGGACCTCGGTGGAGTCCACTGGCTCTCTCTCCCAAGACAATTGTAACCCGGCCCTGCAATTACTCAGCGGGAAGTCCGGCTTCATAAATAATTATCCACGCGCGCCCAAAATACCCAGGCAGCGAAGGCCGGCCCAGCGCTGTTCCTGGCACCGCAGGAACAAAACAACGAATCGATGGGAAGCATCTGAAAACCATCTGTGGGGACACTCCGACTCCGGACTCCGATACGGACAACGGAGAGAGCGAGGCCGTTCCGTGTCTGTGTGTGTGTGTGTGTGTGTGTGTGTGTGTGTGTGTGTGTGTTCCCCTGGGGAGCAGAGCTCCAGGGCGGACCATGGGATGGGAAAACAAGAGAAAGACCTGGCAGATACACGCTGAACTACTTACTACTGGTCAAGAGGGCCTCTCTGGGGGATGGGACTGGGGGTGGGGCGGAGGAGAGGGGGAGTTCCTTTTTGCTCCCTGTACAGCGGTACCTCGAGATACGAGTGCCCCAACATACGAGATTTTTGAGATACGAGCCATCGAGCGAGCGATTTTTGCTTTGAAATACGAGCAACATTTGAGATACGAGTCATCGCGCGGATTGGCTGGCTGCACACGACCCACCAGTTTACCGCGACTCGAGCGTCTCATAGTTTCCCACGCCTCAAGGTTACGGAACGAATTAAACTCGTATCTCGAGGTGCCGCTGTACCGCTGCTCCCTTGGACCTGTGTGCAATGGGCTCGCATCAGTGCGGCAGGCGAAGGAGCCAGGCCTGCAGATGGAGATGTGTCCGGATGAAGGCGGATGCAGCCACCTTCTCTAGGCTTACTCAGCCCCGCCTGCCTGCCCCCCCATAGAATCATGAAGGCTCCCCATCCGTGCAGCCCTGCCTCACCAAGTCTATGAGCCGGTGCTGGGCGCTGCTGAAGGCTCCTGGCTGAACAGCCTGCAAGAGCGAGGTGCTACCACCTCTGTAGGTCACAGGGAGGGTAAGGCTACCCAGGGTGGCAGACCCGGGGCCTGAGGTGGGAGCTAAACCCATCTGGGCTCAAGTTCAGGTCAACCTTTGCAACTGGGGGGACTGCCCAGGGAGGTGGTGAGCTCCCGGTTATGGGAAGTGTTCGAGCAGAGGCACCTGCCAGGGCTGAGGTGGCTGGTGTACTAAGAGAACCCAGGTACTCCTGGCCAGCTGAACCCCCCAGTTTGGCTTACGTTCTCCCAACCTCTCTCCTCCTCCTCTATGGTTGTCAAGAGTTCAAGTTATTGCCGAGACCGGTTTGGCTCAGTAGATAGAGCATCGGCCTGCGGACTGAAAGGTCCCAGGTTTGATTCCGGTTGGGGGCATGTACCTTGCTTATGGGCACATCTCCACAGTGGGGTGTGCAGGAGGCGGCTGATCGATGTCTCTCTCTCATCGATGTTTCTGACTTTCTCTCTCTCTCCCTTCCTCTCTGTAAAAATATCAATAAAATATATTTAAAAAAAAAGAGTTCGAGTTATCACTTAGCAAGTATTTACTCTTCCCCCTCCCAGGGTGGATCAGCAAACTCCCCTGTCCTCCTGGTGACACACTCGCTTTGGCCAATGCAATGTCAGTGGACATGATTGCACCCCGAAGCCTTTGGCATTGGCCTTGTGCTCCTAGGAAGTCATCCTCCAAGAAAAGAGCTTCCCTCGGTCACTGCCGCTCCTTCAGCCTGGGTCTCAGCACAGACAGGAAGGAGCACTGACCCTGAGTCTGACCCCGGGTGGAGCCAAGCCAACATGAATTCCGCCCCGCCAAGCCCACCCTAGACCAGCTGAACCACTGTCAACCTGCCGAGGACCGAGTGTGAGAATAAAAACTGGCTGTCACCCATTGACTTTGGGGGTAGTTTGTTACGCACCATTACGGTGGCAACAGCGGACTGACATACCCTTCTCGTGCAGTTTATCACCACCTCTTTCCTAAAGCTCCCACAACAGCTTCCTCACTGGCCTCCTCTTCTTTTCCCTCCCTCCACTACACAGCAGAAAGGCAGCCCTGGCAAACCAGATCGTGACATTCCTCTGATCAACAGCGCCTCCCAGCCCACTGCTCCCCATCTTTTTTTTGTTTTTAATAAATATATTTTATTGATTTTTTTACAGAGAGGAAGGGAGAGGGACAGAGAGTTAGAAACATCGACGAGGGAGAAACATCCATCAGCTGCCGCCTGCACGCTCCCCACTGGGGGATGTGCCCGCCACCAAGGTACATGCCCTTGACCGGAATCGAACCTGGGACCCTTCAGTCCGCAGGCCGACACTCTATCCACTGAGCCACACCGGTCTTGGCGGCTCCTCATCTTATTCAGGATCACGTCGCACTTTCTGATGACCTACAAGGCTCCGCAGAGTCCAAATCCCAACGCATCAAACTCATTACAGATCCCTTCCGGCAGGTTCCACCACCCCCGGTTCTTGCCCGGCTCTTTCACGTCAGGTCTGTTTCTCTCCAGAGCCTTTCAAATGGCTGTTCCCTCTGCCTACAACACCCCTCTCCCAGGTCTGTGTGGCTGGCTCCCTCTCATCTGCCCGTCAATTTTAATGTCACCTCTGCTGGAAGGCCTTCCCCAGTTATTCTAACTAATAACCCCCAGCCCCAGCCCTCCCGCTGGCAACTTTCTCTAACAAGACCCTGGAAATGCTGACCAGTTAACTATCTGTCTTCCTGCCTACAAGGCAAACGCCACCAGGGCCGTGCTCTTGTCTGATCCGTTCATGGCTGGCGTCTCAAACACTAACACTGCACGGCACTCAAGGCGGCCACTAGCCCTGGATCAATACCGGTAGATGGATGGGTCCTTGGGAACGGGGAGGCTGGGGTTAGAGCTCTCGCTCTGCCCCCCACTGGCCAGATGGTGTGGGGGAGGGGAAGGAAATCCAAGGAGGGGCTGCTCACTGTGCCCCCCCTGACCCTGTGGGACAGGCACCCCCAGGCAGACAGCGCACAACCTGGATAAGTGACACACGAGCTGTCTGTGGGGGTGACCCTCCCTCCCGCCCTCCCATTCATTCGGCACCCACTCTGTGCCCGACGCTGTGCTCTGTGTCCCGATGAGAAACGGGGAGACACGTCTCACTGAGGGGGCCAGAAGCAGCCAGGAAAAGCATTCCTGGGGCCTGCAGCCTGCTAATCTCTTTAACTTTCCCGAGTCTCCGTCTCGGCCCACTAATTCCTTTAACTTGGCAGATGACCCCCTCGGCCAAGCTAATCCCTTTAAGGTTATACAAATGGGCCCCGCCGAAGTGAGAATGGCGAGGTCCGAGTTCCCGGTAATGAGGTGGGTGAACTCGGATTCCTCCCGGCCTGGGCCCTGCGAGATGATTCTCTCCCTAACGAGGTTAGGAGATGCTAATTAGCTCCTTCCTGGCTGCTGACCCGATGCCGGGGGGTGGGGGCTGAGGCTCCAGCCCCTGGAATGTGGTGTTCCTGGGGAGTCAGACACCCCATCTCACAGGGGACGGATGGCCTGGGGTCTCCCTG
>PVJN01020606.1:0-35755 GCA_004026805.1 Lasiurus borealis
ATAATTGCAGTTTTAATTAGTGCAGGGTTGTTGGAGTATTAATTTTGAGATTACATTATGGCTTTCTGAGAAAACAATCACTAAGGTAATCCCAACATTTATAACTGATGGCAAATAGAAAACCTATGTCAATATAGCATTGACTTGGATTTTGTACCACAGTTCAGGAAGGAAAATGGAAAATTATCTAAATGTCCCTCCTTCAATTATCTTAAGTTTTATTGACTGCTCCTGACACTGTCTGCTGTAACCAGTATGAATAATGCAATACATGTGAAGAATTAACTGATAAAATTCTAAACTACAGGGTGCAGATTCCTTTAAGGTAAAACAAACATGTGAAAAAAAAACATTTACTTAGATAATCAATATAGTTTTCATAGTTTGTTTTTGGTTATAATGCAGGTAATGCAATTTGTCTTATAACACCAATAATAATCATATTATTCTTGTATGGTGTTTTAAGAAGTGGACTGCCCTGGTTGGTTTTGCTCAGTGGATAGAGCATCAACCTGTGGACTGAAGGGTCCCAGGTTTGACTCAGGTCAAGGCACATACCTCGGTTGCAGGCTTGGTCCACCCACATTAGGGGATGTGCAGGAGGCAGCCAATCAATGATTCTCTCTCATCACTGATGTTTCTCTTTTTCCCTCTCCCTCTCTGAAGTCAATAAATATATACTAAAAAAAAAAAAGTGGGCCAATGGAAAAATGAACTTAGAAGAGACTTGAGACATTGTGCATATGTGCATATTGCAAAGAAAATAAAAGACTTGCCCAAGAACACAGCTAGTGATTGAAATAATACAAACCATGGGGCTTTTTACATGACCACACATAGTCTCTTGGTCCAAAATTGGTATTTCACTTCTTCCCCAATTAGTATTGGTTCTTTTTGTAAATCACATTTTATTGTATGTGGAATTTTATTTCCCAAAGAAGTTTGAAATATTTTGCTGTGATATAATTTTTTAATATATTTTATTGATTTTTTTACAGAAAGAAAGGGAGAGAGATAGAAAGTCAGAAACATCGACGAGAGAGATACATTTATCAGCCACCTCCTGCACGCTCCACAGTGGAGATGTGTCCGCAAGCAAGGTACATGCCCCCAACCAGAATTGAACCTGGGACCTTTCAGTCCGCAAGCTGACGCTCTATCCACTGAGCCAAACTGGTCTTGGCTAATTTTATACTTCCAAATTAATATTATACTTGTTATCAATAATACAGTTTCCTGATTCATACACAATGGTTATTTTATAGCCAAGCATTTTAGTACTAGTTGAATTTTCAAGATAAAAATATATACTGAAATGGTCAAGACTGTAAAATTAATATAGTATATTTCTAAAACATTTATTTTTAATCCAGAAATAATTGTGCTATTTTTAAATTGGCACAGTGAGCATACAAGGAACATTGAAATTTTCATAAAATTAGGTCACTGACTTTGGCTACATAAAATGATCTAGTATTTTGCAGTAATCTAATGTGCAATTACTCTCCTAAATAAAGCTGATATGGAACAACTCTAGATTTTTTTATCTAGATGAAAATACCTAGATTAATCAAAACTTTGTACAAGAAATTTCAAAGTTTGCATATGTCTTTCAAATTATTATTGGGAGATTTATAATTTCTATCTTTGAATATTTACAAAGGAGAATACAATCATAATTTTGTTACCGAATTATTTTTCCTTTTTATTAAATTTACTGGGGTGATGCTGATTAATAAAATTAAACAGGTTTCATGTTAAAACTCTACAACACATCTGTACACTGTATTGTATGTTCATCACTCCAAGTCAAGTCTCTTTCCATCACATCTTATCACACCTATACCAGTCTCCAAAGCCCATCACATTCCTCCACCTGCAAACACCACACTGTTGTCAGTGTCCATTAGTTTTTTTCCCCTTTCTGTTCAATCCCTCCACCCACTCCCACCTAGCCCCCCTGTACCCCTATCCACAGCTGTCAGGCTGCTGTCTATCAATGGGTCTCTCTTCTTTGCTTGGTAGTCTATTTTGTTCAATAAATTCCACATATAAGTGAAATCATATGGTATGTATCTTTCTCTGAATGGCTTACTTCACTTAGTAAATGCCCTCCAGGCCCATCCATGCTGTCACGAAGGGTAAGATTTCCTTTTGTTAAAGGTCAAGTAGTATTCCATTGTGTAAATATGCCACCCTTTTTTATCTAGGCATCTACTGATGGGTAATTGGGCTGCTTCCAAATCTTGGCTATCATAAATAACGCTGCAATGAACATAGGGGTGCATATATTATTTTGAATTAATGTTTTGGGTTTTTTTAAAATAAATTCCCAGAAGTGGAATCTCTGGGTCATAAGGATGTCCCTTTTATTAATTTTGGGGGTAACTACATTCTGCTTTCTACAAGGGCTTCACCAATAATACACCAGTGTTCCCTTTTCTCCACATCCTCACCAACATTTGTTTGTTGATATATTGATAATAGTTATTCTAATAGATGTTAAGTGGTACCTCGCTGTGGTTTTAATTTGCATTCCTCTGTTGATTAGTTATGATGCATATCTTTTCATATGTCTATTGGCCATTTATATGCCCTCTTTGGAAAAGTGTCTATTCAGGTTCTTTGCCCATTTTTAAAATTGGATTGATGTTTCTTTGGTATTGAGATTTATAAGTTATCTCTAAATTGTGGATATTAACCCCTTGTGAGATATATTGGTTTAACAGGTTTGTGGGGATGTGCCACAACCAAGATACATGTCCTTAACTGGAATTGAACCCAGGACCTTTCAGTCCGCAGGCCAACGCTCTATACACTGAGCCAAACAGGTTTTGGCAGGTTTGTGGAATTAAATATTTCTTTTTCTCCCAATTTTGGGAGGCTGCCCCTTTTTGTTTGTGTTTATGTATTAGATATATCTGCAATGACACCCAGTCTTCATGGGGTGACTTTATGCAGCGAATGTCCTGTGGGGTGCAGTGATGCCATCTTCTTAACCACTTGAACTGGGTGCTTTAAGAATGTCCCTTGTTTGATTTATGTGGGTCTCTCTATTTTAATGAAGTCTTGCTTGGTATAAACCTTATCATGCATGGGGTCAACCTTCAGGATGACGGACTATGAGATTCAACTCTGACCATAGGGCTAGTTATAGAATGTGAAATTTGCCTCAGTAGAGCTTGGTGCCTGCCAAGATCTTTCCTTGGATATGATGTTTGTGAAGATTATTGGATATTGCTCTTATTTTGTCTGACACTGGCCATTGGCTGTATTAGTCCCCTTGGGAGAGACTCTGGTTCAGACCAATGTTAAACGCTGCCTGTGATTATGCCTGGGCTATCTGTTTGGAGCTACAAATTATTCACAGTTTTTGGCTGCCTCCGTTGGGCCTGGATGTGTACAGAAAGGACCAAACTTCATACCAAGTCTGATTATTTCCAGCACCAGGGTCAGCAAAATCCCAAGGCACCCCTAATTTTACCTCAGCCTGTTGATGTCTGTTGGCTTCCTGTTAGAGCCTTTGGTTGTACTCGAGCTGCATAATGTAGCTTCTCAGTGAATCACCATCTAGAAGCTAATGGTCTTCAACAGATTAATACAGATTCAAATTTAGTACCACTACTGTGTCTGAGGCCACTCAGAAAAAGTCCCTTACATGTTGTTTGGGACAACATCAGCAGGGGAGGGAAGTTAGGGGTGGCCAGGGCTTCAGGTATATCAAGGCTAGTTATCACCTGCTGTGTGCTCACATACCTCAGGAAGTTGTCAGGATGAGGCCAGCAGAGTTTATCAGATCCAAACAGACCAAGATTTGACTATGTGAAGGGAGGGCTCTAAACTGTTCAGGCATACAAGGGCAAAATGGCCCTTGTTCTAGAGCCACACACCTCAGTCTGTCCAGATTTCACCAGGAGGAGCCGGAGCTCAGTAGTTGAAAGGAAGGATCTAGTGGATTTCCTGTGATGGGGAGATGCCAGTCAGGCTTTGGGTAAAGTGGAGGTGTGGCCACCACCACAAGGCTACAAAACAAAATTTAAGTGTGCCTTAAATTTTGCTCAGCCTTAAGAAAGGCAGAGCCAGTAAGAGTCAGGCAGTAGGGTCTGCAGAGAGTCTATAGGGTAGGTCCACTAGAAGCCTGGAGGATAGGTCTAGTGAATCTTACTTGAGTATGAAGCAGCAATTAGGAAATTACAGGGAATGGCTTCCATCCCAAAACCACTCAGTTACTGACACACCCTGAGTCTCCCCAGACCTCTACACCCCAGCCAAGGCAACTGGCTCCTTTGCAGGATGCAAGCTCCACAATGGTTGGGGAGAGGGTGTCCAGAAGGTGTGGCTATTGCTTTCTTCCAGGTTCATGCCTTATGAAGGGGAGTACTCCACTTAAGAAAGATAGCATCTCTTGTAGGAAGAATGACTCAGTACAGAGGTCCTGGTAGCTGTCCCTTCAGCTCTCTCTCCAGAGCCACAAACTCAGAATCTCCTTATGCAATTCTAGTCTGACTCGCCATTCTTCTGCTGGAGCCCAGGGAGAGTGACTGCAACTGAAATTTTGTGCATTGGCCCTTTAAGAGGTCACCCCTGTCTCTAGCAGACTCATGCCTCTCCCTAATGGACAGAATCCCTGCTGATTTTAATAGCCAGATGTTATGTGGGCACCTCTTCTCAGCTCTGGTACTCTGGGCTGGGGAGTCGGGCTTGGGGTTGAGACACACCTTTTCTCAGGAGGAAACCTCATAGCTTAGATATCCCTCCAGAATCTCAGCTGCTGCCCATGAGAGGGACCACCCTTTTGGAATCTCTGCCCTTTCTACCAGTCTCAATGTAGCTTCTATATATACTTGGTTATAAAACTTCTATTTAAATAGTTTTCAATTGGTTATTCAGAATGACTGTTCTATAAATTATTTGTAATTCCAGTTTGGTCCTGGGAGGAGGTGAGTGTAGATTCTACTTACTGCACTACTATCTTGGATCTCTCTTAATGAATTTATGTACTTACTTTCCTAATAAATATTGGATTTTGAGTAAGAAAATTAAAAGTGAAAAAAATGCATTAATGATGCAATACAGTATGATATCACAAAAATCCTGTAGTAATTAAAAATAATAGCCTGTAAAAGAAATATTCTGGAAGACCATGTGTCTTTTTTTAACTGCATATTAGTGACCTTTGATCAAAGAAAAGCTTCTGAGCTCTTAGGCTACTGTTCAAACTTAGACATATGGATTAAAAATTAGAAAACAAGTGACAGGTTTTTTATATATATATATATATATATATATATATATATATATATATGTATATATAATCAAATTAATACAATAGGCTTCCAAATTAATAAAATGGAAGCTTATTGTATTAATTTGGTGATGCACACACACACACACACACACTCAAACAAACACACACAAACACACACCACAGTGAGTGGCCAGATTATTATGATCTCTGAACACATAATAATCTGGTCACTCAGTGTATATCCTATATAATATAAAGCTAATACACAAACTGTCCCCTCGGCCAGGAGTTCGACCAGCAGGCAGGCTGGCCAACCGCCAATGGCCAGACTGACCAGACTCTACCCAGGCATGAATTCATGTGCCAGGCCTCTAATATACATATACTGAGTGGCCAGATTATTATGTGTTCAGATATCATAATAATCTGACCACTCAGTATATCTAATCAAAGAGTAATATGTAAATTGACCTTCACTCCAACACACAAGATGGCTGCCACCATGTGGACACAAGATGGCCACCACAAGATTGCCAGCAGGAGAGGACAGTTGGGAGGGACCAGGCTTGCAATGGAGGGCAGTTGAGGGCAATCAAGCCTGCAGGGGAGGGCAGTTAGGGGTGACCAGGCTGGCAGAGGAGGGAAGTTGGGGGCAACCAGGCCTGCAGGGGAGAGCAGTTGAGGGGGGACCAGGCCTATAGGGGATGGAAGTTGAGGGAAACCATGCCTTCAGAGGAGGGCAGTTGGGGGAGACCAGGCCTGCAGGGGAGGAGAGGAAGGCAGGGCCAAGCTTTCTAGGCTACTGTAGGGCATGAGGGAAGTCACACATTTCCTGCTGTTTCTAGCAACATGATTGTCTATTTACTGTGCCTAAATTCTTCTGCCCCCTTACAAGGACTCTAAATTCCCTTGGGGGTTGATTTTCAATGATAGCTGGGTGACCAGGCCTTCAGGAGAGGACAGTTAGGGGTGACCAGGCCTGCAGGGGAAGACAATTAGGAGCAATCAGGCTGTCAGGGGAGCAGTTAGGCATCAATCAGGCTGGCAGGCAGAAGCAGTTAGGGGCAATCAAGAAGGCAGGCAGGCGAACAATTGGGAGCCAGCAGTCCTGGATTGTGAGAGGGATGTCTGACTGCCCATTGAGGATCAGGTCCAAATGGGCAGTTGGACATGTCTTGAAAGGTCTCAGAATGGAGAGGGTGCAGGCTGGGCTGAGGGACACACACCCACCCCTTCATGCACAAATTTTGTGCACCTGGCCTCTAGTGTACATACATATATACCAGTGGCCCTATGCACAAAATTTGTGCACTGTATAGGGTGGAGGTCCCTCAGCTAGGCCTACAACCTCTCCAATCAGAGACCCCTCAAGGATGTCTGACTGCCAGTAAATACAACACAGATGAATAAGAGTGTATAATCTGATAAATATAATTGAGAGAAACTGTTTTGAGGTATTATTACATATTTCCACACATTCTCCTTTTTATTTTCCTCTCTCCAAGATAAGTAGTAGCTGGTTCTGCCTTTATTGCTAATGGAGGAAGATTCACCAGAACATTCTGGATGGTGGCTACCTGGGTGTAGACATAGGTAAACATTTATTGAGCTGTACAATTGAGATTTCTGTATTTTATCTGGATATGTGGCTCTTGTGTTTGCAGAAACATAAGCAGTGGCTTCTAACCCATAGGTTAGAATCATTCAGGGACACTTAAAATTTACTGTTGGCTGGATACTCTCTAAATCAGCAAAATCAGAATCTATGGAAATTGAACAGAATTGAAACACTAATATCTGAAGAGGTAGACTTGTTGTTTGGAATATTTTATAGTCTCTCTCTCTCTCTCTTCTCAAGTAATTCCCATGAACAGCTATCATTGAAAATCAACCCCCAAGGGAATTTAGAGTCCTTGTAAGGGGGCAGAAGAAGTCAGGCACAGTAAATAGACAATCATGTTGCTAGAAACAGCAGGATTTTGGGGCCTTCCCTCATGCCCCCCAGCAGCCTAAAAAGCCTGGCACTGCCTGCCCCTCCTCCCTGGGTCCCCAATGGAACAGGACCATGTGGTTGGGGCCTGGAGCTGCCTGCCCCACCTCACCAGGCCCCTGATCTAACAGGACTTTATGGGTAGGGCCTATGGCTGCCAGCCCCACGTCCCTGGGCCACCAGTTGACCCCTTGGGCAGGCCCTGGCACTGCCCACCCTGCCTACATATGCAAATTTACCTGCCATCTTGGTTGGGTTAATATTACTCCTGATTGGCTGGTGGCATAGTGGAGGTAAGGTCAATTTATATGTTTGTCTATTATTAGGTAAGATATATATTGTGTTGCTATGTATATATTAGTATTGATGTGTATTATTATTTGTATTTATAATTTTGACTAATCATATATGAAATGGAAGCCATTTATGTTAAGAGAAACATTTATATAATTAGATATTTTGTCTGGTTATACGTACTTCACTGTTTAAATCTTCCTAACTGTTCTTTTAAAGCCAATCAGCATTCATAAGAACCACATATCTAGGAAAAGCACCCTAAATTGTTTCAAACAAATTGAGATTGTGTCATCCTTTCACAGTGAAACAGTTTCATTGTCACAGATAAATTAAGAGAAGAAAATAACCAAAACAGGTATTGCAGTCAAAGAAAAGTGTCTTCTTGAAAACTTAAACATTAAGAAAGGAAGCAATATAACAGTTACTTTAACCACTTGGACCTCCCCAGCAACAGAAAATAAAATACCCCAACACTTTTAAGTATTAAAAAATGAGAATAAATAAAAGAAGTATGTGCTTTTGGAAATTCTTGCCTTTTGAATATAAATTCATTTATCTAGTATCTTCAAAATATTTTTTCAAAGTCCACTGACATCTACCACCTAATTTTGTTTTCCCAATGACTTATATAAAGAGACTATCATCCCTTTTAATAGATGAGAAATGAGGCACAATGATATTAAGCAATATTATTCCAATTCAAAATCTGGCTGAGAAAGTCCATGCTCTTTCTGCTATTTCAGTATTATATACTGACTAGCAGATACCATATCTGGCTTGGGAATGAGACCTCATTCCTGGGACTTGGAACTTGAGAAAGGTAACCCTACCCAATAGTTATGGACATGTTCTTGGAAAAGCCAGATAAATTTGGCATTGATTCACTAACAAGTTGAATTCTCTCAATCTGTTTCCTCATCAAAAAAATGAAGAAATGCCCACCTTATTAAGTTCCTGTGCAAGTTAAATAAGATAATGGATATAAAGTATCCCAAACAATTCCTGAGACAGAGTTGACCACTTGTGAAGTGCTTTCTACTATTAATAGATGACTGCTATGGACTGAATATCTGTACCCCTCTCCCACCAAATTTCATGTGCTGAAGCCCTAATGTATTTGGAGATGGGGCCTTTGGTGAAACCATATGAGGAGATTAATGTAATTTTAAGAATATAAGAAGAGGAAAAGATACATCTCTCTCATTTTCATTCCTCTCTCTCTCACTCTCCATTGCTATCTCTCCATCTCCCTCTGCCATATAAGAACACAAGGAGAAAGCAGCTGTCTGTAAGCCATGGAGTCCTCACCAATAACTGGATCTTCTGGAACTTTGATCTTTGACTTCCAGCCTCCAGAACTGTGGATAATTGATGCTTGTTGTTTAAGCCACCCAGTCTGTGATATTTTTGTTATAGCAATCCAAACTAAGACAATGACTATGTTAATATATTTTTAATTTAAAAGAATTGTACCTAGTTCCACTACTGAGTAGGCAAAATTTTTCTATTAGGCCATTTATGTGTGTTCTTTCCCCACCCTTACCTGCCACTTGTGAGAAAAACAGGAGCACTTCCTTTACTATGAGCTTCCGTCCCCCCATCCTCCAATGATGGATTTTGACATTGTGTACCACATACGTGATTGCAAACTCTTGACTTCTACTATTCTGTAAGAGTTCTATTATTGAATGGAAGCACCCTTAGCATATAGAAATGATGCCTTAAATTGGCCAATACCTCAATTTTACTTATTCTAATTTAAGTTATTTGAGGGATCTGTGGGATGAAATAGCAAGCTGCACAAATAATAGTTTCTGTATTGGCTGGGAAATCATGCTAGTCAAATCTAATTTAGATATCATAGTTGTTGGATGTAAATGTATATTAATTCAGTAAACATATTGTGTGTGAAAACTGAAAATAAGTGGTGCTTCAAATGACATCAGCATTATTTTCCCTTGCACTGTATTTATTTTGAGATGGGTGGCCACGTTACCCACTGTCACTAACTCTGAATAATTTGTATTGCACCTTTTAAAATACACATAAAAGCACAAAGACATTTCGTTGAAATCCATTCAATTGATTTTCGTTTTTTTTTCTAATTTTTTTAAAAATATATATATATATTTTATTGATTTTTTACAAAGAGGAAGGGGGAGAGATAGTTAGATACATCAATGAGAGAGAGAGAGACATCGATCAGCCTTCTCCAGCACGCCCCCTACTGGGGATGCGTCCGCAACCAAGGTACATGCCCTTGACTGGAATAGAACCTGGGATCTTTCAGTCCGCAGGCTGACGCTCTATCCACTGAGCCAAACCAGTTTTGGCTAATTTTAGTTTTTAATTTACGAAGTTTTTATTATTTAAGCAAAGGAAAATGGGAATTAAAATGGGTTTGAGGACACTATGTGCTGACATCCAGCACAATTTTATATCCTTTCAATGTGAAAGTATTTTTTTAAAAGAATAGGTTTAAAATTGCATATATATATTTAAAAAAAAGACCAATAGTTTTGTTAAATTACACTTTTATAACATGGCTTCAATTAGTGTTTTTTTTTCTTCTCAAACATACACATTATGCTTTATTTTTTATTGGTGTAAATTATAGGATGATAGAAATAAAAGTAAGACATTTTCCAAATGGTGGCTGATTGCCCAGCATGCATATAGCATTTACAGTTTCCCAGAAATTATTTGCTCTTGTAAATATTGAAAGCATTAACTCCTGAGAGCATATTTGAACTTCAAAATATATTTCTCACATATGGAAAGGCATATCTTTCTACAGAGCTCATTTATTTTACATTTAATATAGTCAAACCCCAAAATTACAAACAATAAAATGTTTTCAGCATGAATGTGATTTTGGATAGCTTTGAAGTCATTAGAAGTATGCTGTGGTATTACTTAAGGTATTATTCTATAGCATGAGGGACCTGTTACATGGCAGGTGTGCAGAAAATTTATTCCATATGTTGTTAGCCATCTGAGTTATAAACAGTAATTGAATAATACATTTTTGATAGTAATGAAAAATTTTTGTAGATCAGGGAAACATTCAGCTCATTAAGTTAGTCTATATCCACAAAGTCAAAATATTTTCCTTAAGGTTACAAGAATCCTATGCCCTAATTCCATTTTACAGCATACATTAATATTAAAACATTGACAAAAAATGAATGAAACCAAAGTACAAGAAAAACAGTCCCAAACACAATATTTTGCATCATTTAAGTACTCTCACATACAATTTATACGTTCATTTGCACCTTCTAATAACCTAAAAAAGAAATAGGGCAATAATAACCATCTACATATTACAGATGAGAAAAAAATATTTATTGGAGAAAATATGATGTACTAAAATGACACTTAACTGGTCAGTAGCTAGGACCCAATCAAGTCTCATTCTATAACATCAGATTGCCTAACAGAGACAGAATAAAACAAATATTATGAGATTCTCTAAGTTATAATAGAAGCTACCATAGCTATTTCTTTTTGTTCAGCTCCATCACAATCTAATTTATAAGTAAAATAATATATATCATTTTCTTTCTTTTTTAATCCTCACCTGAGTATATTTTTTCCATTGATTTTTAGTGAGAGTGGAAGGGAGACACGGAGAGAAACACCAATATGACAGAGACACATTGATTGGTTGCCTCCTGCATGCCCCTGACCAGGGCCAGGAGCCTGCAACTGAAGTATGTGCCCTTGACTAGAATCAAACCTGGGACCTTTCAGTCCACAGACTGACAGTCTATCTACTGAGCCAAATAGGCTTGGGCTATACCATAATTTCTATTATAAAAGGGATATTACTATAGGCTAATGCCTCAGTAAAGAATATCTGTTCAGAAGTAAATCTATGTGATACAGCATTACTATCTTGAGTATATGCACGGTAAAATTTCAATAATAAAATAAAGTGACAATATAAGATACTGAGAGTAAAGCAGAAATTATATTTCCAATAAGAAAGGGGCTATAATGCCTGGCCAGGTATCTAATTTGTTTAGATTGTCATCCTGATACACCAAAGGTACAGGTTCCAATGAATGCACAAATAAGTGGAATAACAAATCAATGCCTCTCTTTTTCACCCCCTTCCTCTCTCTAAAACCAATAAGTAAATGAAAAAATAAAATGGCTGCATTTTGTATAATATCCTATATAATAAAAGGCTAATATGCAAATAGACCGAATGGCAGAACAACTGAACAACCAGTAGTTATGATGTGCGCTGACCACCAGGTAACAGAAGGAACATGGCAGTATGGTCGAGCGATGAGCGGGGGTGCCAGACCAAGGTGGTGCACTCGTCTCTGTCATTGGGGCAAGCTCCTGGTGGTTACTGAAAATTCTTTGTGCCATGGTCCCACCATGGCACTCACATCTGCTGTTGGCGCCAGAGCCACCACTTGCTCCTGTTACCAGCACCTGACACCGGCCCCAATTGCCACTCAGGGCTTCTCCATCTCCACCTGCTCCTGAAGGGCAATTGGGCCGGCAACTGACTCTCATGCCCACTGCTGACACCACAGCTGCTGTTTGCACCCAATGCCAGCACCTGGCACAGGTCCTGACCATTAGAATCTTCAGTGGGTATGAATGGCACTGCTGGCCCTGATTGCCCCTGAAGGATTCTCCACCTCCCCTGCTCCTGAGTGGCAATTGGGGAAGCAGCTGCCACTTGCACCTGCTGATGGTGCCAGCCCTGCTCACACCCATTGCTGGCACCAGCCCTGATTGCTCCACATGAGTGGGGCCAGCACCTTCAGCACATGGGAGTGGTGGTAGCGGGACGAGGGCTGCCAGCAGACAGGGGACTGAGGATTGTGGCAGGAGAGGCCAAGATCTATCCCTGTGCCCACTGCAGCCTAGTGGCCCACAGTTCCTTTCAAGGTGCACGAATTTGTGCTCTGGACCCCTTGTTTACACTAATAAAAGACAAAAATGCTAATTGACCTACCTCCACTCTGCCCACAGCCAATCAGGAGTGATATGCAAATTAAACCAACAAAGATGGAGGGAAATTTGCATATGCAGGAGGGGTGGGCTGTGCCTGACACCACCTGCGGGGTCCAGGTCACCATCGGGGACTGGCTTGGCAGGCAGTACCTGACACCACCTGCAGGGTCCAGGCAGCCATTGGATACTGGGCAGGCCTGGTGGGCTGCGCCTGATGCCACCCATGGTATCCAGGCAGCCTTTGGGGTCAGGCAGGCCTGGCGGGCAGTGCCTGATGCTGCCCGGGGGTCCAAGCCATCATAGGGGACCTGGGTAGGCAGGAGTGGCCAGGGTCTCTGGGATAACTGTCTGCTCCCGGGCTGCCTGTGGACACAGGTGGAGCAGGCTGGGGTTGAACATTTTAATTAAATCGGATGCCTGTGCCCCGGCCCATCATGCCCCATCCCTGGCGAGGAGAGGGCAGCGGGCAGTTAGCAGGCACTAGGGCTTGGAAGGGGCTGGGAGCAACCTGCAGGCATGCTACCAGGAAGAGGTGCTGAACCATTACGACGCAGACGGCTGGCTGATGGAGGCACGCAAAGGTGCAAATGAAGTGGCTCTCACTGGCGCTGAGCTTGAAAAGCGCATGGACAGCCTGATAGTCTAAATTGTCTTTCTGAAGAAGGTGCATGAAGAGGAGATCACAGAGCTACAGGCGCAGATCCAGTATGCTCAGATCTCCCTGGAGATGGACATGTTTTCCAAGTCCCGCCTCTCTGCAGTGCTCAAGGACATCCGCGCCCAGTACGGGAAGCTGGCTACCAAGAATATGCAGAATGCAAAAGAATGGTACAAGAGCTGCTTCACCATGCTGACCAAGAGTACGGCCAAGATGAGGTGTCTGAAAGCCACCACCTGCTCAAGGTCAAGACCCTGGAGATCAAAGCATGCCCGGGCATGAACTAAGCTCTGGGAAAGCAGCTGTGAGAGCTGGAGGATAAGCAGAACTTAGATGTTAGTGCTATGCAGGACACTATCAACAAATTAGAAAATGAGTTGAGAACTACAGAGAGTGAAAAGCCATTATACTTAAAAGAATACCAGGACCTCCTCTATGTGGCTTTGGACATTGACATTGCAGCTTACAGGAAACTCTTGGAAGGTGAGGAGACCCAGCTCAGTTTCACCGGCATGAGAAGCATAGCCAGTGGCTAGTCCCAGAGTTCCCAGATCTTTGGTCAATCTGCCTAAGGTGGTTTACAGATTAGCTCCTCTTGATGTCTGCTCGCTCCTTCCCTTCTTAATACATCAGTCATGTACAGAAGGAGCAGATCGAGGTGGAGGAGACCATTGAGGCTACAAAATCTGAGGAAGCTAAGGATGAAACCCCTCTGAAGGAGAAGCTGAAGAGGAGGGGAAGGAGAAGGAGAAGATGCCCAAGAACCTGAGGATGAGAACAAAGATGAAGGTGCTGGGAAGGAGCAAGCAACCAAGAAAAGATTGAGCACCCCTTTCCTTAATTATTTCAGAAATAATCCTCTTGAAACCAGGTCAACCCCATCACCAACCAAGAGTTGAGTTCCTGATACTATATGTATTAAGAAGTCAATATATATATAACATTCTGAGGTGACTCAGGTTGGACAATAAGTGTTGTGCTATGACTTTTCTCTTTATGCAGGGTATCTGTTTGCTTACAGAGTGGCTTCCTGGCTTGCTGCCAGCCTGTGCATGATCCATGCTTATGAGTTCAGGATCTATGACAATGTGAATAATTCAGATGTTTACAATAAAAACACATGAATACATGAATTCACTGATGTTAATGTTAAACTTCATGGAAACAAATAGTCCTTTGAATCTTTGGTGGTTAGAAATTAAAGACCTCAAATCACGTGCAATAAACTGTAAATAAAGTTACACTGAATGACAAAAAAAATACATTAGTGGCCAGGAAACGTTCAAAGAACTGGGGAACCATTCCCAAATCAGGAAGAAAAGTCATAGGGTGTATATTATTGCTACGAATACAGTATTTCTTACTACTTACAACATATACAATGTAATGTATTAGATGCCTTCCTATCACATGAAATATGTATTCTCAGAGTAATACTGGTACATATGTTATAGTTATAGCAGTATGTCATATCCTATCTATATTAATAAAAGAGTAATATGCTAATTAGACCATGAGACCTTCCAGAAGTCCTTCTGGACAAAGTCATGGTGATAGGGCCAAAGCAGAGGCAGTGAGGGTTGATCAGGCCAGGAGGGGAAGGCAGTTGGGAGTGATCAGGATGGTGAGGGGGAAAAGTTGGGGGCAATCAGGCCAGGAAGCAGAGTGGTTAGGGGTGATCAAGCAGGCAGGCAGGCGAGCAGTTAGGAGCCAGCAGCCAGCAGTCCCAGATTGGGAGAGGGTTGTCCAACTGCCCGTTTAGGCCTGATCCCACAGGGTCTCAGATTAGAGAGGATGCAGGCCAGGCTGAGAGACACCCCCCCCCATGCATGAATTTCATGCACCGGGCCACTAGTATTATTATAATTATTATCATTATCATTACTACACACAGATTACCTCTGGGTGATACTGTTACACCATTCCACTTGATACTTATTAAAACAATAATATACCCAACTAAATTATAAAAAATAATCATTAACTTCTCCTTAAACCTTCTTATAAAAATTTTATGATATATCAATTGTAAAGTGTTTCTAAATTTTCTGAATTAGAGAAATAAAATATTATAACACACACAGTCCCCACCCCCACATACATACATGAAACCTGTGTCAACAAAACTTGTTAAATAAACAAAAACTGTCCTGACTTGTCACTGAATGAAATACTCTAGCCTCATTACTCAGACACGTGTTGTTTTTTCTCCTATTGTTATGCATGAGTCATTTATACTTGGAAAATATGATTAGAAGAGTTTCTTAAATATGTTTTTATTGATTTTTTAGAAAGAGAGAGGGAGAAAGATAGAGAGAAACATCAATGGGAAAGAAACATCCATCAGCTGCCTCTTGCAAGCCCCCTACTGGGGATCGAGCCTTAAACCTGAGCAACTGAATTTGTGACCTTTAGTTCATGGGTCATCACTCAACCACTGAGCCAATCTGGCAGGCTAAACATCTTTTTTTATTTTATTTTTCCCATCTCCTTTTATTTATTTTTATTTTTTATTAATGCATTACATATCTTTCCATTGCCCTCTCCTCCCAGACATACCCGAACCCCCCCGTGTCTTATGTTCATTGGTTATGTTTATATGCATGCATACAAGTCCTTTGGTTGATCTCTTATCTACTCCACCTCTCCTTAACCTTCCTGCTGTAATTTGACAGTCTATTTGATGCTTAACTGATGGTCAAAAAAGCTATTTTCCACTAGAGAGATGTAACCAACTTGAAATTTGGAATAGATGAGTTTGGCCTTTACAATGGATTGTGTGAAATAAATCATTTCAAATTCATTTGACTTTTAAACTTACCTACCTACCTATTTTACTTTCCTATCTATCTACTAAATGCTTATATTCACCTACTTATTTATAATTGCTATACATATTTATTTTTTCTCTCTTTGAAGTAAACTCTTCCCTAAATGTTTCTATTGCTTGGTTCCTGGTTATAGATTATACAGTCTATCATGTGATGTATATTTAGTTGTTAAAATGTACTACATAAGTCACAGTAAACATTATTTTAGGAGCATTTTGTTTTTCTACTGGACTTTCAATGCTATTAAACTGCTACTATATACTGAATATAGAAGCCAGGGAAGTCTATTATGTACAAAAAGAATTAACAGCCATTGGATTAGATTAGATTCACATTAGCTTTAGATTTGGTGTGTAACAAATTTTCTATAAAATTAATGAAGGCATTTCTCAATGAAATTATAGTACGTTTTACTTCATATGTAGCTGTAATCAAGCATACCATAAATTTTCAGAGCATGAATTGCATTGTTACTTGTAATTTTTTAAATATTCAAAATTTCTGCTTAAAACAATTTAAAGTTGCTTTGCATTTTAATCTCTCCTAAGAAGAGACCTAGCCTTAGCCCCCTCATTAGTTGTGCTGCCTGGGGTGTTTTGCAATAATGCCAATGCCTAATACATTGAATAGGGTCACATCATTAAATTGTCTTAGTGCTTCACATTATGATGATACAGAGAAAAAATGGGCCACTTAAAGTGCTAGTTTATAGCTAGTTTACCATGGAAAGGGTTAAGATCAATGGTGGGTACAACAATTTTAAACTTTTTAAACCCAATTTAGCATTCCAATTGCCTTCATACAAGAGTATTTGAAATTAAATAGTCTGTTATGCATAATATGCCTCTTTAATTTCTTCTAGTCAAAGAATGTTAAGTGAGAGATTTTTGGCTATGGAAGGGAAAGTAACAACAAATGATGTTAGAATTCATTTCTATACATGTTAAATTAAAAAAAAATTAAGATAAACTTACCTAAAGATTAGATGTTTTAATAACTAAGACAAGTATATAATTAATCTTTCAAACAAAGACACTTTTGAGAGTGATAGAATGCTAAACTGGGCAGGGCACCAGAATAAGCATAGACCAAGAGCATTCCAGATAAATGAATTAGTTTTAACCCATAGATATCAGATATCTTACTAAAATTAAATTGAAAGGGAAATCAGAATCACTTGAAACCAGGCCTGAAAAAGTTGAAAGCCTTAACATTTTGCAACCTGGAAAAACACACACAATCACATTTTCTACTAAGCATTTATCTAAGCCATTTTCAAAAGATAAGAAATAATAAATAGTTTGTATTTGTATTATCAGAGGGAAAAACAAAACTTGTATATTGGTGTGTGGAGGAATATCATCACAAAATACAAGTTACTTGTTTGCTAAAACAATAAATTTCTTCTGCCATGGGAAAAAAGTTATTTAGAATTGCCTGTAAGGAGGCTTGGCATCTACTATCATGTCTTTCTTATGTAGCTCCTAAGAACAAAAGGAAATTTTAATGTAGTTAGATAAAAATTATTGACAAACTCTCCCTGGTGACATTAAGTAATGCTAGAAATCATCAAGGGACAGAGCCATCTCTTTTATTCCTTGCTTTAAAATTATCTATCAACTCCATTGATGATTTGTAATCAGTTTCCTAAGATAGTCAGAGAATGATATTCAAGATCATGGGGCAAAAAAACTGTGAATATAACTCAGAATCAGCAATATTCTGTGTGAGTCAGGTACGCTGTAACATTTCAATGATGCCTTTAAATTCTAAAGGTTTCAAGCTGCTCCAAACTCCTGTAGCAATCAAAGATAATCTGTCATGGGCCCACGGGCTATGAACATCATGTCATAGCCACTTAGCTATTAGATTTATTGGAGGGTAAAGGATGTCATTTATGCATCAACTCACAGGAGAAAAAAGCAATCCCTATGAAGTTAATCTAATAATAGACTGGAAAGCAATGATTACTGTTTCATGTACACTGGCTATTTGTAGCAGTGGTTGGCCTAATTCTGCAGGCCTCACTTGTCAAAGCTTTGGGATTAACAAGTGTTCAGCTCAAAATCTATTGGGAAACATCAAGAAATGTTTTAATGAGGGACAAATCTTTCATTTGTTGCCACTGAGAGGATGTTGAAGCCATACTTACACCTCCCAATTCACCCCTTCATTTTTTGAAAGCTTCTAGCAAGAGTCCTTTTTTCCATTTAAAATAAACCTCTGGAAATTTATTTTATCAGGTACACAATAACTACATAATTTTTCCCATCCTAGTATTTAATAGTTTTCACAACAGTGGTCTATGTTTTAATTAGTTGTTGAATGGCAAAACCCAAACACTTTATGAGAGTATTCACCATTGACCTCCTCATGGTGCACTTTCTTCTTGTAATTTTGATAACGTGAAAGCAAATAGCATTGTCCACAGCCTGCTTTATACCCATAAAAATCTCTGCATCAAGGACTTCTTTTCTCTCCCAAAATGCCATCATCGGCTATTGAAACCTGACAATGGCACAGGGACATTACAATGTGGGTCTGGTTTGAAGAAAAATAACGGATTTAATTTTTTTCCCTTTGCATTCAATCAAGGTTTTCATTGATAAGTAACACTGTGAAATAATTACCAACATGCTACAGAATACTTTATTTCATCTAATAGGTTACTACTAGAAGCTTTTATTCTAAATTTAAGCTACATAAACATTTTCCCCACCTTGCCATGGGAGGAAAATATTCATTTGAAATAAAATTATTCCAAAGATTAAATTCAATTTTCTTTTATAAAATATTTAAAAATTTCAAAAATTTAGTATCAAATCATTCAAATAGCTGTAAGGTGACATCTCATTGTGGTTCTGATTTTCATTTCATTGACGATTAGTGATGTCAAACATCTTATGTGTGTTAGCTGTTTGTATATCTTCTTTGAAAAAGAAAGCCTGTTCATGTCCTATGCCTATTTTTTATTTAGATTGTTCTTTTTTAATGTTGACTTGTCTGCGTTTTTATATATTTTAGATATTAACCACTTATCATATACAGTATGATATATATCATTTGTGAATGTTTTCACCCATTTAGTAGGTTGCCTTTTAATTTTATTGATGGTTATCTTCTCAGTAGCAAAACTTTTTAGTTTGATGTAGTACTCTTTATTTGATTTTGTTTTTATTGCCTTTGCCCTAAAGGCATATCCAGAATAATACTGCTGCTAAAACCAATGTCAAAGAGTTTATTGCCTGTTTTCTTCCAGGAATTTTATTGTTTCAGGCTTATATTTTACTCTTTATGGTAATCTATTTTGAGTTTATTTTGTATATGATATAAGAAAGTGGTGGTTTCATTTTTTTGCATGCATCTGTCCAGTTTTCTAAACATCAATTTTTTAAGAGAATGTATTTACCCCATTGTGTATTCTTGATTGATTTGTCATAGGTTTATTGACCATACAAACATGGGTTTATTTCTGGGCTTACTCTTCTGTTCTTTTTACCTATATGTCTGTTATTTTTTTTCCAGTATCATACTGTTTTGATTATCATCCTTGTTGTATTGTTTTAAATCAGTGAACTTGATACCTCCAACTATGTTCTGTCAAAATGACTATTATAAAAAAGAAAACAAAGAATAGAGTTGGCAAGGTTGTGGAAAAAAAGAAACGCTCAGGTACTCTTGATGCGAATGTAAATTGGTGAAGCCACTGTGGAAAACAATTATTGGAGGCTCCTCAGAAAATTAAAAATAGAATTGCAACATGATCCATCAATTCCACTTTTGAGCATTTATCCAAAGACAATGAAAACAATAATTCAAAAATATATGTAGAATAAAAGCTTCTAGTAGTAACCTATTAGATAGATGAAATAAAGTATTCTGTAGCATGTAGGTAATTATTTCACAGTGTAACTTATTTATGAAAACTTTGATTGAATGGAAAGGAAAAAAAATAAAATCCATCATATGTTCACTGCAGCATTATTTATGATAGCTAAGGTATAGGAACAACCTAAATATCCACTGAGGGAAGAAGGATAAAAAAAATGTGGTATAGGTATACAATAGAATACTACTAAGCTATAAAAAGAAAAGAAATATTGCCCTTTGCAACAACATGTATGGACCTTGAAGATATCATGTTAAGTAAAATAAGTCTGACAGAATAAGCCCAATATCATTCAATTTCACTTATATGTAGAATCTAAAATAATAATATTGATAATAAATGAACAAAACAAAACTCATAGATTCAGAAAATAGACTGATGGTTGCCTGAGGAGAGAAAATGGGGGATAGGTAAAAAAAAAAGTGAAGGGAATTAAGAAGTAAAAACAGCCAGTTATAAAATTAGTCACAAGGTTGTAACATACAGTATAGAGAACATAGTCAATAATATCATAATTACGTATGGTAGCAGATGGGTACTAGACTTATTGTTGTGATCACTTCATAATTTTTATAAATGTCTAATCATTATTTTGTACCCCTGAAACTAATATTATGTTTTATGTCAACTATAATTTAAAAAATAAAAATAAATTAAAAATACATAAATAATCATTCTCAGGCCTCCCTCTTTTATACACACACAGACACATGCATACAAACTAATTAACTCAAAATTATAGCTTCTATCATGTTTTGAATTATTTTCAGTAGTCTTCATATGGTTCATTTAAGTTTCAAAAGATCCAGATATGTATTTTAATATGAGTTTCTCATTATCTTTAAGAAATTTTAACACTCAAGTTCTAATCTCACTAAGGTATACAATTTTGCACTCAAAGGTGACCTCCATTTAACACCAGAAATTTCAATATAAAGATTATTGTAATTGTTCATAGATCTAAACTTTATATGAGTCAAAAAAACAAGACTTGTATTTTATTTATGTTACAATATTTAAAGAAACTAATGATTGAGGACTATTTATATTGTCAGTAAAAATCTAGTCACTTACTAAAGTTAATGCTGACTGATTTAAAAGCAATTTTAAATCATGTAATCCTTAACTTCAAAAGTTATTCATAGAAACTAAGTTGAAACATGGAAAGTTAAATTAAAAATATTATAGTTGAACACCAGACAACACAGAGGTTAGTGGCATCGTGACCCTCTTTGCAGTCAAAATTTCATGTGTAACTTCTGACTCCCCCAAAAATCTAACTATTAATAGCCTACTGCTACCAGGAAGCCTTACGGATAACATTAAGAGTTGATTGACACATATTTTATGTTATATTTATTATATTTTTACAATGAAATAGATTAAAGAAAAGAAAATGCAAAAAAATCATAAGATATAATATATTTACAGTATTTGTTGAAAAAATTATCATATAAATGAATCCATGAAGTTCAAACCTATTCAAGGGCCAACTATAATATACTTTACTCCAACTTATTGTTCTTAAGAATATACCAGTAATGTCAGATTTAAATGTAATAAAATGTAAGTAGTAGTTCTGAATATACTTTTAGGATTTTCTAAGTTAAAAAGGTGTGCATAACCCAAAAATTGTTCAGCAGAAAAATTTAGTGCTTTCAACTTAATCCTGAAAGAATATACAGGATAAAAAAGCTTTTTATCTTGACTTCTGATTTTTTTTTACATATAAATAAGATTTTAATTCATTAACTGTAAATCTAAAGAAGTCAATTAAAATTTTAAGTGATTTTTAATTCAGGACATACTGTAAACAGTATTCATACATTTTAAATGGGATTCTAAATATTCCTCTTGCATGTTATTAAAATTTCATAAAACTATATTTCTAATTTGTGGGAAACACTATTAAAGATGCCACAATTTTTTTTTTTAGTAACAGCCTTGCATAAATTTAAAAAAAAAATACCAGGAACAATATATACATTATGGATTTTAACTGTACTATCTCAAAGGAAAAATTAGGATCATTATTATTATAAAAATTTCATGTATAATTTGGATACACTGTTCCAAGAGAAAAGACTCATAACGATATATCCCAAAGCACACAAATATCTCTTTAGATGTCAAACAAAATATGTAGAACATGGGATTTTGGTTCCCAGCTTCCAACCTAAGGAAATCCATATGTGTGACATCTAATATCCTACATTATAGCTCATTCACTTCTGTAAATACAATCTAATCTCATTAGATGAATAAGTGTAGGCAGAAAATCCTCAACAGTTCAATTGGCATTTACCAACAAAATTTTAGGGGAACAAATCTTCAGAATTTACCAGGTCACTAAAAAATACTTTAAGTAACAGAAATATATGCAAATAGAGTACTGGCTATTCTTTAAAATGTTGGTCACATGTTCAGGTTTTTGATTGCTAGAAAAAATAATACATTTTACTATTATGTACAAGTAACAATCAATAATGCACAGAAAACTGTGTATTATACAAATTCTTTGTTAAACATTTTAAGATGGTACAAATATTTTGTCCTATTCTAATGACAAACTGAAGAAGTCGATGTCCATATAATGATTCTATTGTGCACTTTAATTTTCTGCAAAAATCCATAGTGGTAAGTGATTCTGTTAATAACAGTTAAAACTGATCCAGAAATTCACAAGTGTGTAAACAACTGCATGAAGTTTTGCTTCAGAGATGGGAAAAACGAGACATTTGTTTAACCAAGAGTAAAGTACCTCTCATTTAAGAATCTATATTTAACCAAAAGTATGTGCCTTCTTATAAAATTCAAGTATCTGTGCTTCTATTTAAAAATTATAGTAGGAGTGAAGTCTCATTAGAGCTCATTTTATTTAATCTTTTCTTCCCTATTGTGTGTCATTTCTAAATCATAAGCATTGCTTCTTATCTGCTAACTATATGAATCATAATAAATTTTTGAATGCTGCCTAAATGGGTTACAACTTTAAAGTATTTCAGCATCACTAGATCAGGAGGTTGCATATCTAAACCTGCCCAAGCACACTGGCTAATTCACATTCACTAAGTGAGTTAGCTTAAATAAGCATAATAAATGAAAGAGAATAAAATACAAAACTATTTCACACTAAGTGAAGGCTTGACTTATAGAAAGTGGCAGCTCTGATAGCCCGAGGCATAGAATTAGTTTTGCCACTTGATAATTTGACTGATGCACTTGAGTAGCCAGAAGAGGATATTTTCTGCCCGATTTCAGTGTAATCAAGTCACCTGCTCAGCGATTGGTGGGGCCGGGTCAATTGCACTCCACTGAGCACAAAGTGTATGTCAGGTGTAACAAGAACCGCTTTCTGCATATATGTCAGTGCTATTGAGCCTTCTTGATAATGGGGATTAACTGTTCCTAATACATTGTTGTGCTTTCCTCTCTATGTAATACATAATGTGAAAAGTAGTTAGCCACCTTACTCCCTCAAGGAATGACCCATTCTAATCAGTGCTAATGGTATATTCATTCTTTCACTAATATATTTTAAAATATACATGTGAAATCAATCACAAAAAAGAAATAAAGAAAAACGTGAAAAGTGACACCTTGAAATTGAACCATGTCAATAATGTGTTTTACTGTAGGCAGCTGTGTGTGTGTGTGTGTGTGTGTGTCTGTCTGTTGTGCAGCACTTTCTGTTTCATTTATTCTAAAAGATGACCCCAGTTAGTTTGGCTCAGTGGATAGAGCATTGGCCTGTGGACTGAAGGGTCCCAGGTTAAATTCTAGATAAGGTCACATGCCTGGGTTGCAGGCTAGATCTCCAGTAAGGGGAGTGCAGGAGGCAGCTGATCAATGATTCTCTCTCCTCATTGATTTTCTATCTTTCTCTCCCTCTCCCTCTCTCTTCCTCTCTGAAATTAATAAAGATATATTTTAAAAAAATAAACATGACTTTCCTAAACTGGTTTGGCTCAGAGGATAGAGCTTCGGCCTGGAGACCGAAAGGTCCCAGGTTAGATTCCAGTTAAGGCATGTACATTGGTTGCGGGCACGTCCCCAGTAGGGGGCGTGCAAAAGGTGACTGATCGATGTCTCTGTCTCTCTCTCATCGATGTTTCTGGCTTTATATCCCTTTCCCTTCCTCTCTGTGAAAAATCAATAAAATATATTAAAAACAGAAAAACAAAAACATGACTGAGGCAGCACCATTCCAACATGCAGTAAAACAATACAGTACATCAAATGAGAGAATTGAAATGATCTTAGAAATAAGTAAGAAAACTACCTATAAATACAAACTTTGACTCATAGTGACCTTTGCAAAATTTATTTCCATTTATTATAAACTAGGGGCCCAGTGCATGAAATTCATGAAAAGGTAGGCCTTCCTTCCTCTGGCTGCTGGCACCAGCTTCCCTCTGGCACCCAGGACCCGGGCTTCCCTCGAAGCCCCTGATTAGTCCAAAGTTGTCTGGAAGGACATCTGGTCTAATTAGCATAGTAAGCTTTTATTATTATAGATGGATAATAGAGAGCCCCACTGACTAATGAAATTACAAATACAGTGGTACCTTGAGATACGAGTTTAATTCGTTCCCTAACCTCGAGGCGTGGGAAACTATGAGACGCTCGAGTCTCGGTAAACTGGTGGGTCGTGTGCAGCTGGCCGATCCGCGCTATTACTCCTATCTCAAATGTTGCTCGTATTTCAAAGCAAAAATCACTTGCTCGACGGCTCATATCTCAAAAATCTCGTATGTTAGGGCACTCGTATCTCGAGGTACCACTGTATTATCTAAGGAAACTTACATGGTTCGTTTTAATTACACACACTTACTAGTTGTTCTAGTTGTTCAATGAAGTATTATTAAAAGCGTACACATGGCGAGACTGGTTTGGCTCAGTAGATAGAGTGTCGGCTTGCGGACTGAAAGGTCTCAGGTTCGATTCCGGTTGGGGGCATGTGCCTTGCTTGTGGGCACATCTTCACTGTGGGGCGTGCAGGAGGCGGCTGATGGATGTCTCTCTCTCATCGATGTTTCTGACTTTCTATCTCTCTCCCTTCCTCTCTGTGAAAAATCAATAAAAAATATATTTTAAAAAAAAAGCGTACACATTTACTTCCACAAGATAAGCTCTTTTTTTTGCATAAAGGAAATTCTCTCTGGCATGTTAATCGAGCAACAGACAAAGCAACTAAACTGAGGCATTAGAAAATTTTACACTTCTTTCACTCCTTTACCAAAACAGATGCATCTAATCTACAGGCACATTGCCCAGATTTTTCTATACTTTATAAATCAATGTTCAGTTAAAGGGCCTTTAAGAGTGAGGTTGAAACAACCAGGGCAAGAGAGCACAGGGCCAAGTCCCACAGTGCTAATCTTAATAAAAGCAAAAGTAGACACAGTTCAATTGGTTTATAAACTTCTAAAAAAGTAGCTAAGTAGATATTGGCAAAAAATAATCTAGAGGCATCAGATTCCATAATCCACAGTTTGAAGGGGAGATGTTAGGAGGCTTCATATGCAAGAGGAGAAACTCACCAAGCCAAACATTGAATTTTGACTGTCTTACTTTGAATCACCTAATGGTGGTATTTTGAAAATACAGCATTTGAAAGGCCTAGCCACACTGTTGTCTGTGTCAATGAGATTTTTTTCTTATTCCCTGAACACTTGAAATTTATATAAATTTTTAAGTAATGTCACTCCAATAAATGCAATAAAAATATTTAAAAAGGCATAGCCAATCAATCTGAACACAAACTGTTCCCTCATTAACTGAGCCATTGAAAAAGAAATCCTGCAATGAACATAATTGGAAAATAAAAACATATTATTAAATTCCATCTAAATTGTTAATATTTTAGCCATGTTTTATTTTATATTTTGTGATATTCATCCATTTTATCCATAAGGTTGAACAGAACCTTACAAATAATCTGTATTAGTAAAATTAAAATGTGACCTTGCCTGATTTTAATAGGAAGTATATAAATACTCTTTTGATTTTTTTATTTTATTTTTTACAGTTTTAATATTTTATTATTTAAACATAATTGTTCTAAATGTAAATGTATTCAAGTTTCAACTCTAGCCCTTTGATATAATAGTTTCTCCATTCTTTATTTAGATTCAGCTCTTGATTAACTGGATTCTATCACCAGACACTTTTTCAAGAGATACTTCGGGGTGCCACGGTCCCTAAGTCATTTCCGTATTGTGAATGGCTATTGTATTTTTTTCCATTTTTTTAGTGAAGGTATTACATGTGTACATATCTTCCCATTAACCCTCACCCCACTTCCATACATGCTCTCACCCCCCCGCCCAGTGTTTTGCATCCATTGGTTATACTTATATGCACGCATACAAGTCCTTCAGTTGGTCTCTTATCTCCCCTATTTCTTCTGTTGGCCTCTTTTCTTCCATAACATTCCTGCTGTAATTTGACAGTCTGTTTGATGCTTTACTGCCTCTGTATCTATCTTTTCGTTAATCAGTTTATAATGTTCTTTATTATCCATAAATGAGTGAGATCATGTGGTATTTTTTGTTCATTGACTGGCTTTTTTCACTTAGCATAATGCTCTCCAGTTCCATCCAGGTTGCCACAAATGGTAAGAATTCCTTCTTTTTATGGCAGCATAGTATTCCATTGTGTAGATGTACCATAGTTTTCTGATCCACTCATCTGCTGACAAGCACCTAGGCTGTTTTCAAATCTTAGCTATTGTAAATTGTGCTGTTATGAACATAGGATGCATATATCCTTCCTGATTTGTGTTTCTAGTTTCTTAGGATATATTCCAAGAAGTGGGATCACTGGATCAAATGAGAATTCCATTTTTAGTTTTTTGAGAAAACTACATACTGTTCTCTACAGTGGCTGCACCAGTCTGTATTCCCATATGCAGTGCAAAAGAGATCCTTTTTCTCCACATCCTCGCTAACACTTGTTGTTTATTGATTTGTTGATGATAGCCATTGTGGCAGGTGTGAAATGGTCTTGCATTGTCGTTTTGATTTGCATCTCTCGGATAATTAGTGACTTTGAGCATGTTTTCATGTGTCTTGGCCTTCCTTCTGTCTTCTTTTGAAATATTCTATTTATGTCTGTTGCTCATTTTTTATTGGATCATTTATCTTCCTTTTATTAAGTTGTATAAGTTGCTTGTACATGTTGGAGATTAAACCTTTATCAGTGATAACATTTGCAAATATGTTCTCCCATACAGTGGGCTTTCTTATTGTTTTGTTGATATTTTCTTTTGCTGTGCAAAAGCTTTTTATTTTGATGTAGTCCCATTTGTTTATTTTTTCTTTAGCTTCGATTGCCCTTGGAGCAGTATCAGTGAAGAAGTTCCTTTGGCATATGTCTGAGATTTTATTGCCTGTGTATTCCTCTAGTATTTTTATTATGCCCTGTCTTATGTTTAAGTCTTTTATGCAACATACACATTTATTTTTGTGTATGTTGTAAGTTGGTGATGCAGTTTCATTTTTTTTTCATGTATCTGTCCAATTTTCCCAACACCATTTATTGAAGAGACTGTCCTGACCCATTGTATGTTGTTGCCTCCTTTGTCAGATATTAACTGAGCATAGTAGTTTGTATAAATTTCTGGGTTCTCTGTTCTGTTCAATTGATCTATATGTTTTTTCTTGTGCCAGTAGCATGCGGTTTTGATAACGTGGTTTTGTAATACAGCTTGATATCTGATATTGAGATACCACCTACTATATTATTCTTTTTCAGGATTGCTTCAGTTATTCAGGGACTTTTTTTATTCCAGATGATTTTTTGGAGAGTTCATTCTAGGTCTTTGAAATATTATGCTGTTATTTTAATGGGGATTGCATTGAATCTGCAGATTGTTTTGGGTAGTATGGACATTTCAATGATGTTGATTCTAACAATCCATGAACACGGTATATTCTTCCATCTGTTTATGTCTTCCTCTATCTCTTTTTTCAGTGTCCTGTAGTGTTCTGAGTGCAGGTTTGATACCTGCTTAGTTAAGTTTAATCCTAGGTATTTTAATTTTTTTTTTTTTGGTACAATGGTAAATGGGATTGTTGTTGGTTTTTTTTTTTTCTCTCTCTCTTTCTGTAAGTTCACTATTGGTATACAGAAATGACATAGATTTTTGGCATTCCTTTTGTATCCTGCTACATGGCAGAATTCATTTATTAAGTCTGCTAATTTTTTTGATGGAGTCTTTAGGGCTTTCTATATACAGTATTATGTCATCTGTGAAAAAGGGGAGTTTTTCTTCTTCTTTTCCAATTTGGGTGCATTTTATTTCTTTTTGTTGTCTGATCTCAATGGCTAATATTTCCAGTACAATGTCAAACAGGTGTGGTGAGATTGGGCATCCCTGTCTTGTTCCTGTTCTTAGGGGAAATGATTTTAGTTTTTGCCCATTGAATATGATGTTGGCTGTGGCTTTGTAGAATTGATGATTTAGTACCATTTGATCTTGTTGTTGTTTTTTTGAGGCTTTTATTATGATGAGGGATTATCCTTCTATTTGTACCTTGCTGACAGTTTTTATCAAGAAAGTTGTTGAATTTTGTCAAGTGTTTTTTCTGCATCAATTGATATGACCAAGTGATTTTTATCTCTCAATTAGTTTATGTGATGTATCACGTTTATTGATTTGTGGATATTGTACCATACTTGCATTTCTGGGATAAATCATACTTGGTCGTGGTGTATGATCTTTGTGATGTACTACTAGCTCCAATTTGCTAGAATTATGTTGAGGATTTTGGCATCTATGTTCATGAGGGATATTGGCCTGTGATTCTCTTTCATTGTGTTGTCTTTATCTGGTTTTGGTATTAGAGTAATGCTGGCTTCATAGAATGATCTTGGATGTGTTCCCTCCTTTTGAGTTTTTTGAATAGTCTGAGGAGGATAGGTTTTAGTTCTTTCTAGAATGTTTGGAAATACTCCCCTGTGAAGCCTTCTGGCCCCAGGCTTTTGTATGCTGGAAGTTTTTTGATGACTTATTCAATTTCTTGCATAGTTATTGCCCTATTGAAATATTTAGATTCTTCCTGATTGAGTTTTGAAAGGTTGTATTTTTTCTAGGAATATGTCCATTTCCTCCAGGTTGTCCAGTTTGTTGGAATAGAGTTTTTCATTTTATTTTTTAACAATCCCTTGTATTTCTCTGGGTTATATTGTTATTTTGCCTCTTTCATTTCTGATTTTGTTTATTTGGCTCCATTCTCTTTGATTCTTTGTGTGCCTGGCTTGTTTATTCTTTCAAAGAACTAGCTCTTGGTTTCATTGATCTTTTGTATTATTTTTGTTTGTTTGTTTGTTCATTTGTTTTTTATCTCTATGTCATTTATTTCTGCTCTGATCTTTATTATCTCATTCCTTCTGCTCACTTTTGGCTTTCTTGTTGCTCTATTTCTAATTCTTTAAGTTGAACAGCTAGATCAGCGGTTCTCAATCTGTGGGGTCGCGAACAGCTAGCAGGGTCTCCTAAGACCATCAGAAAACACAGATATTTACATCAAGATTCATAACAGTAGCAAATTACAGTTATGAAGTAGCGACAAAAATAATTTTATGGTTGGGGATCACCACAACATAAAGAACTGTATTAAAGTTTAGCTAGATGATTTACTATTCTTTTTTCTTGTTTTATGAGGTAGGCCTGTAGAGCTATAAACTTCCCTCTGAGGACTGCTTTCATTGCGTTCCATATATTTTGGATTGTTGTGTTTAAATTGTCATTCATTTCCAGGATGTTTTTATTTTTTTCTTTGATCTCTTTGGTAACCCAATCATTGTTTAATAGCATGCTATTCAGCTTCCAAATGTTTGAATTTTGGGGCTATTTTTATTGTATTTTTTTCTAATATGCCATTGCAGTCTGAAAAGATGCTTGATATAATTTCAATCTTCTTAAATTTGGAGGTACTTTGCTTGTGACCCAATTTGTGGTCTATTTTTTAAAATGTTCCATGTGCACTTGAGAAGAATGTTTATTCCATGGCTTTGGAGTTAAAGGTTCTGAAGATGTCAATTAAGTTCATCTGATCTAGTGAGTCATTTAGGATGGCTGTTTCTCTGATGATTTTTTGTATAGAGGATTTCTCCAATGATGTCAGTGATTTATTAAATTTCCCTACTATGATTGTATTGTTGTCCATCTCTCCCTTTATATCTTCCAGGAATTTTTTTATGCATTTGGATGCTCCTGCGTTGAGTGCATATATGTTTATCAGGCTTATATCCTCTTGTTCTATTGATCCCTTTAGTATTATAAAGTGGCCTTCACTATCTCTTGTTATGGTCTTAACTTTGAGGTCTATTGTGTCACATATAAATATTGCTACTCAGCTTTTTTTTTTCATTTGCCTGAAAGATATTTTCCCATCCCATCACTTTTAATCTCTATGAGTCCCTTGTTCTGAAGTAGGTCTCTAGTAGACAACATATATATGGGTCATGTTTCTTATCCATTCAACCACTCTATGTCTTTTTTTTCTTTTTTGGAGCATGTAGTCCATTTATGTTTAAAGTTATTATTGAGAGATACTTGTATGTAGCCATTTTTGTGTGTGTGTGTGCCTGTTTTTTTTTTTTTTTTTTTTTTTTTTTTTTTTTTTTTTTTTTTTTTTTTTTTTTTTTTTTTTTTTTTTTTTTTTTTTTTTTTTTTTCTTTTTTTTTTTTTTTTTTTTTTTTTTTTTTTTTTTTTTTTTTTTTTACCTTTTTATTTCTGCTTTTTACACCAGTACCCTTAGCATTTCTTGCATTTCTGGCTTGGTAGCAATAAATTCCCTTATTCTTTTTTTTTCTGTGAAGATCTTTTTCCCCCACTTCAAATTTGAATGATAGCCCTGCTGGATAGAGTATTATTGGATTCACTCCCTTGCTTTGTATTACTTTGTAAATTTCCCTCCATTTTTTTCTGGCCTGATGTTTTTCTATTGAGAAATCATTTGATAATCTTATGGGAGATCCTTTATCCATAACTTTCTGTGTCTTTCTTGAAGTCTTTTAGATTCTCTCTGTCTTGAACATTTGCCATCATAATTATGACATGTCTTTGAGTCAGTCTTTTCAGGTTCATCTTGTTTCAATCTCCGTGTGCTTGTGTGACTTTTTTATTCTCCACATCAGGAAAATTTTTGACATCATTTCTTCAAATAGGTTCCTTTTCCTGTCATTCTGGTACCCCCATTATTTGTGTGTTGTTTTGTTTAATTTTGTCCCATAGCTCCCTTAAGCTCTCCTTGTCTCTTTTTAATTTTTCCTCGAATTGTAGTTCAGTGTGGGTGTGTTTTTTTTCCCTATTTTCTAATTTGCAAATTTAGTCCTCCGCTTCTCCTAGTCTACTGTTGAAACTTTCCATGGTGCTTTTATTTTTTTATTGCAGCTATATCCCTCTTTATTTTTTCTTAATTCTTACATAAGTTGTTGATTTTTTCCCTCCATCTGTTTTATGAACTATAGGATCCTTATTCTGAATTCTTTTTTGACATATCACATGCCTCCATTTCAGTTAGCTGCTTCTTTGGAGATTCCTCCTTTTCTTTCTTTTGGGGATTTCTGTTCTCACTGCAATGTGGAGTCATGCAGGGACTGCTCCTTGGGTGGAGGTGTCTCCTCAGGCAACAGATGCTCCTCATGCAGTCACAGCAGCAGCTGCTCCTCAGTTGGTAGAGGCTCCTCTGATAAGTGTTGTTTGTAGCAATGGTGGTTCCTTTGACTTGTGGAGAGAGGCTGTTCATGCAACTGCTACTTCTTGAATGAGGATGGGCTGTTCACAATGCTGCTGCTCCTTAGTTATGTTTTTTTTTTTTTTTTAGACTGAAGGGATTATAGTAAATTCTAAGTTATCTGTGCTACTTAGTGGAAAGGTGTCTGAAATGTCAAAATAAATCTGGCACCTTATTTTTGCTTCAGGGGATTTCACTTTCTTTTACTATCTTTAGCTGTCTGGTGAATAACCAAACAAGCAGAAAAATAGACAAAAAACTGTTCAGTAAG
Organism: Lasiurus borealis; assembly: GCA_004026805.1. Taxonomy (NCBI): domain Eukaryota; kingdom Metazoa; phylum Chordata; class Mammalia; order Chiroptera; family Vespertilionidae; genus Lasiurus; species Lasiurus borealis. Next base: position 31,915 of record PVJN01020606.1, read on the forward strand.
AGGGAAAATACAGGGACAGAATGGTCTACATTTTTGCATCACTGTCTCTATAAACAAACAAATTTTTAAAAGTGAAATGATGGATTAAGTATTGGTTGGAAATGCAGATTTTATTTTAAAGTGTAAATACTTCCAAATTCTTAGTTATTAATTGTCCCTTAATGCTCATTAAAAAAAATAACCACTTATGAATTAAGAAATATAAGCTCTGAATTAGGACACTTGGGCCAAAACCATATGGCCATCATTTATGAGAGGTTGAATGCTTAGAAAATTCACATCACCTCTACCCCAGTCCCATGGCACAATTTCTTTATAACATCAGACTAATAAGGGTTCTTATCACATATAGTTGTTAAGATTAAATGATATAATGTGTCTGCAACCAGGTTATGGACATACAGAGTATTCAACAAATATTATCTATTACTTATTTCTCTTTAATACAATTGAAAATATATTTAATATTATTGACCTCTTAGTGCTACTTTTCAATAAGTCAAACTAAAATCAGATATTTTCCTTTTTACATTTTTCAAACTCATGTATACAAATGTTAATCAAAAGGTCTGGATTCTCTTTCTATCATGGACAAAGAATAACAGAGTGTTCTTTCTCGCTCTCTCTTTTCATTTTATTTTGGCCTATTGAATGACTTATGTTTAGATGCTAAATTGTTAGATTTCAATTTAACAAACATATTCAGCACCTATTAAAGGTAATATATAGTGCTGCATGCTGGAGGGAAGGGAGTACTGGGAGAGAATAAAACAGATTCAAAACACAATGAGCTTATAAGAGGATAGTAAACATTATTCAGTATACCTATAAAAAAACACTATTATCAAGGACACAAGTATGTGGTATGGAGCCATAGCAATGCCATTAATTATTTTTTTTCAAATTAAATTCAATAGAAATGAGAACCTTACATGTCTTCAGTCAAAACTTAATTTTAAAGCAAGAAATAAAGTCTATTTTGCACACCAAAGTGTTTCTGATTTATAAGTTTAACCAAACACTGGTATCATTATGTTAGCACCCACATTCTTGCAATAAATGGTTTTTCACAGGTAAGCATTTGGTCATAAATATTTCCGTCTCTTATCTCCTAAGAACTAAAGAGAGATGATATTCACTGTTGGATAGAAACTTTGTTTAGTCCTAACATTCCTGGATGACAAGCAGGCATCCCATTAGCATTTATAAACATATGGACTATTATTTCTCAAGCACAGTAGTTTACATTACTTTATTGTATTTTTATGTAGTAAAGACACACATCTTTTTCACAGCCTGGCAGAACAGAAAAATATACCAATCATAGCACTAAAAATTATTACATTAAGCAAATATTTAGCTAATTATAAGTTTGTAATTTAAAGACTGAGTAAATCAGCTCTATAATAAACAAACAAACAAACAAACAAACAAACAAACTTCCTAGATTTCAACTGAGGAACAGCTACCATTCTAGCAATTTAATTTTTTTTAATTTCCAAGTCAGCAGCAACAATTTGGATATTCCCCAAAAGATGTGACGATACTGAATGCGCCAGCAGAATAAAATCATGACATATGTTATCCTTTTTTCCCCACATGTTGTCTTTCTTCATTTGTGACAATGACTCTGCTGATTAGGCTACTTGTTATGCATGCAAATGCAGTTACAAAAATGGATTTGAAGCTAGTAATCTATCTCACATGGGGGTGCATATTTTCTTTGCATCAGAGTTATAGCTTTGGTCCTTAAGGTCTTTCCTATTTAACATTTGGTTTCTCAGTTTGTGATCTCTATGATTGTTTTTACTTTATTATTTTTATTGTTGATGGCATTACAGATGTCTTCTGTCCTTCCCCTTAAACTCCCTTCCTCCCAGCCCCTAGCCACCCCCCAGGCCTTCACCACCCTATTGTCTATGTCCATGAGTTATGCATATAAGTATCTAAGTTCCTTGGTTTATCTCTTCTCATCTCCCCAAACCCCCATCAAGGTATGGCATTTCATTTTAGATAGTATGCCCTATTCAGGCTGATGAATATTGACATGTGATGCCTGTTCTTGATTTTCAGAAAATTCATAAAGACACAATTGAGAGGTATCTAGGGCTGTCTAAAAACTAGCAAGTAGCTGAAAAATCATGAACCGAGCACATTCTTTAAAATGTTCAGATTTTTAAAAATCAATCTTATGTTCAAATATAGACTTTTAAAAAAATGTATTGAGTCCATCAAAGCTAACCATAACAGTCTTTTATAACTTATTTTAGGTTGAGAAATGAAAAGAGTGCTTTATGGCCATAGTATTGCAATTGAACACTTTTTTAAATAAATAATTTCACTGATTTTTAAACCTTCTAAATCAACTGATAGATGGAAAGTTTCCCTTTCAAATGGGTCAAATTTAATATAATATCTTAATGTTATAGCAACATGATTTTAAGTCAGATATCTCCCTAAAATAATGATTTGTTTATTTTATTTGTGATATTAGATGGTAATAGTTGACCATTATTGAATGCTTATTGTGCAATACACCACACTAATTTATTTACATGCATAATGTTCTCTAACCCTTACAACACACTTATAAGGCCAACACTATTATTATCTTTATTTTCCACATGATAAAAGTCAGGCACAGTATATAACAAACCCACAGCTAACATCGTACTGAATGAAGACAACCTAAAATCATTTTCCTTAAGACCAAGAAACAAGACAAGATGTCCACATTCACTGTTTTCATTCAGCATAGTACTGTATATATTCCTAAGAGAGAAAGGGAGAGGGAGCAATAGATAGAAACATCAATGATGAGAGAGAATAATTGATTGGCTGCCTCCAGCACACCCCCTACTGGGTATCAAGCCCGCAACCTGGGCATGTGTTCTTGTTTGGAATCAAACCTAGAACCCTTCAGTCTGCAGGCTGCCATTCTAACCACTGAGGAAAAATCAGCTAGGGCAAACTAAAAAAAAAAAATCATAGCAAATGAAACATCAAAAATACAATCTACTAAATGGAAGAAGATTTTGCCAATGATACATTTAATAAGAGATTAAAATAAAAAATTTATAAACTCATACAATTCAACACCAAAAATAAACAAACAAAAACACAACCAATTTAAAAAGGAGTAAAGGACCTGAATAAACAATTCTCCAAGAAAGGACCTACAGATGACCAATATACATAGGAAAAGATGCTCCAAGTCACCAATCATTGGGAAAATGAAAATTAAAACTACAATGACCAATCAGGGACCAGGGGCATGGACTTCTGTCTATTTAAGCCAGCTCTCCTGAGTGCAAGTTCTCTTTCTACCTAAGACTGAAGAATGCATTTCCCCAGCTGGAAATGAAACACCACAAACCACTCCAGGGAGCAAAGGAGCAGAGTGAGGCAGACCTGCTGCAGAGTGGAGCAAAATGAAGTAGAGGAAGCAGACCAGAGCTGCAAACAGGAGAGAGGCTCCCAGGGATTCCTCCCTCTGGGACTTCCTTGCTCCAGATCCTCTTTATTATTTTTTTATTTTATTTTATTTTATTTTTTTAAATTAAATCTTTATTATTCAGATTATTACATTTGTTTCTCTTTTTTCCCCTCCATAGCACCCCTCCACCCAGCTCCCACCCTCCTTCTGCCCTTAGCTCCCTCCCATTGATCTCATCCATAGGTGTATGATTTTTATCCAGTCTCTCCCTGTACACCCTTCACCCCTTTCCCCCTAAGAATTAACAGTCCACTCCCTTTCTGTGCTCCTGATTCTATTATATTCACCAGTTTATTCTGTTGATCAAATTTTTAATTCACTTAATTTTTAGATTCACTTGTTGAT
>PVJN01020607.1:0-35738 GCA_004026805.1 Lasiurus borealis
TTCATTATATCAGTATCAACATTCTGCCTCCCATATCCTTTGCTTGTCATCTAGACCATTTTGTTATATTTCAGATTGATATAATAATTTTATGCCAAATAAAAAATACATGGGTCTTTCCACATTTGGATGAACTTGGCATTTTTAAATTTTTGTAACTGGATTACATATTATGGGAGTTGAATCAGCTTCGTTTGCAAGTCAGCCAAAGGCTTTTGACAGATAGATGCTCTATTCCTGAGTGGTAATCCTTCATGATGCATAAATTGGTCACACTCATCTCTTCTAGGGTTGAAAATACCATTATCTATTGCCAGAAATGTGACAGTTTTTACTGATTCTAATTGCAGTGCCTGCTGAATGATAGACAGTCTTTGACATATACCGTAACTTTTCGTTTCAATGGAACTTCATAGTACTATGTAATCTTTTTAAAATATATTGTAAATGACAATTAGGTCTCCAAATTTAAGTCAGAAATTAACTCTCTGTAATGTTAACAATCAAAGTAATTCAGCTCAGGTAAGAATAGTGTGAATATGGCTAACTGGTATGTGCACAGGCAATGATGAGTTTGTTGCCACACACTCCTCTGCCTTACAGCTACATTTTCCATCTTTATAAAAATTATAACACATATCCCAATTTCATTTACCTTCAAATGTGAAAATATGAAACCTAGAAATCATGGTATATATGATACCATATATATGTGTGCTTATACCCACATAGCATATATATTGTCTAGAGAGTTTATATATCTTAAACCATATATAGAATAAATTTAAATTGATTGTATGGGTTTGAGAATTCATGACAAGAGAGTAAGCAGTGCTTCTCTCCTTGAATTCTTACAGGTTCCAGATAATCATCTCTCAAGCAGGATGAATTTATGAATACTTTAGTAGTACATGCGTACTTTCTTTGATTTGATTTTTTTTGTGGCTATTGTATAGTAAAACTCTGTGTAGGTGAACCAGTTGGTAGAATGTCATAGTGATAGTCTGTCCTAGAGTGATAAAACATTCTGTCCTGTCTGAGAACCTCTTACCAAATACAGCCTCATTTTCTCTATAGGAAACTCGTGAGCTTTTGGACCAGAGGTAACTGTATGTAAATTCTGAATCTTCTGCCAAAGGTAGAGATTTAAGATTGCTCTTGGCCTGGGGTACTATGATGAGATTATGAGAGCCATGGCTGAAATCCTCATCCATAGACTACAATGTTCTTACTAGACTATACTAATAATTAAAATCTGAAAACTGAAAGCCTTATATCAGAGAATTTGTGGGAGACAGTATTGGATAAATTCTCTGGATCAAATAAAATTGCCTAGATTTAAATTCTGACTCTATCACTTACCAGTTATAGGGCAAGGAGCCTTTTATGTGGCATATCTGTGCCTCAATTTTCTCAACTATAACTCTTTAATATCTATATTAAGATATCTCCCCTTATCTTATTAGCTAAAGTGCTTGTTAACTGATGAACTAGATGTAAACGCTCCATCTATGCATAGCTATTAGAGTGTATCACAGATGACAAGAGCATACATGTCCTAAAATCCTCCATCTTGCTGTAGTAACTTGTTACACTAGATTTAAATAAAAACATTTCTAAAACAAGGAAAATGCTTTTCAAAACACATTTTCAATGATAGAAGTCCTAACAGAGGGCATCTCCAATATGCTTCTGATTGGGAGATGGTAAAAAGGAGCCTTGTAGTCACTAAAACTGTTCTCTACCCTGATCTGAGTGATAGCTGCATTGGTGTGTACATATGTAAAAGTTTATCAGATTGTGAACTGAAGAAGCTGGCACTTGACTGTGCATATGTTATACATCAAGTAAAATATTTTTAAAAATTCTTGAAGTTCCATCTCCAGAAGGCACACTTTCCCACTCCACTGGCTTCACCATCCTCAGGAAGTTCATGTTTTTCTAGTGACCCCTTACTTCATAGGTATGTTTCTGTTGAGATCACTGACTCTCTTAGCTGTTCCTTCTAACTAGGATTCATCTCTCTCCAGTCAATGTTTTTATAGACTCAAAGAAAGACAAAAATAAAATTTTCTTAATTTTTTCAAAGCACTGCTTACAAATGGTGAGGGGCTAACCACATGAAACAATGATGGTTATAAGGCATCACAACACACAACATAAAATAGAACACTAGATGTTCCTGTTTATAAAGTCACCTGTGTACATCTGCATCTGCCTCTTACCAGTTTCTCCCCGAGCTTCAATCTTTTAGGATCTTCCTTCATTCTTTAATTTTCCTCTTTCCATTTCCTATACCTCTGTGGGGGCTGACTTGAAAATTGAAAACCTGTCTGGCTTTACCCTTCAATGTATTTTAACCATCTTTGTTTTCCCCTAACCAGCGGCTGATAAAGACTCTCTTCTTGAGCAAACTAAGGTCAGGCTCTTTTGATTCCTCTTCCCAACTAGACCTCAACATTTAGGCTTTATGTCCATCTTTACAGCACCCAATTTTAGCAAAAATTCCTGCTAATCTCTCTGACTGGTGTAGCTCAGTTGGTTGGGTGTCATCCTGTGCATCAAAAGGTTGTCAGTTCATTTCCTGATCAGGGAACATTCCTGGGTTGTGGTCTTGATCCCCGGTGGGGGGCATGCAGGAGGCAGCCAATTGATGTACCTCTCCTATTCATGTTTTTCTCCCTTTCTCCTTCCCTTCCTCTCCATGTCTACATTTGAAGTCCAACTGGAATACAGTGGAGTGCACTTTTGTGTCTGAAAGTGATAGTAGTTTGCAAGGCTGTGTTCAGGAAACCGCACTGATGCCACTCAGGGCTGTGTTGTCTTTCACTTGACTCCAATCCTATGGATTATCCAGTTTCACAACCTGAATGATGTTGTCACTACCCACTCTATTCTCTTGCTTCTGTTATCCCAATATCAACAGTAAAATAGAAGGGGGCAGAAAAGCAATCCGAGGCTAGAAGACATTATGGCAAGAAGATGCACTGTTATCAGAAGACATCAAAGGCCGTGCAACAGAGGTCAAGATTTGAGCTATCAATGGCATCAGTACAAGCAGGGCTTCATAGGCCCTTGTAAAAGTTTTAGTCTCTATTCAATGTGCAATGGAAAATCATTTAAATGTTTAATCACATTTAATGTAAGCAACTCTGTGTTTCAAAAAGATCAAAGAACAGCTAAAAAATACTTAAAGAGAACCAAAGCTTAAGGATTTACACTACTACATATGGGACCTACTATAAGCTCGAGTATTTAAGAGAATGATATTATTGTAAAGATAGACACCATGTATCAATGAAACAGAATAGAAAAACAAAAGACCTAGATCCACACTTCTAAGATAATTTTGTTTATGACAGAAATGACATCATAGTAAAGTGGAATAAGAATGATAATTTATTTTTATTTTTTTATTTTTTTAATATACTTTATTGATTCTTTACAGAGAGGAAGGGAAAGGGATAGAGAGTTAGAAACATCGATGAGAGAGAGACATCAATTAGCTGCCTCCTGCACTTCCCACACTGGGGATGTGACCACAACCAAGGTACATGCCCTTGACTGGGATCAAACCTGGGACCTTTCAATCCGCAGACCAATGCTCTATCCACTGAGCCAAACCAGTTTTGGCAAGGATGGTATTTTAAAGAGTGCTGCAAATTTGATATACATATGGAAAAAAAGAATCATTACCCCTTTTCACCACATAGATTGCACCTCTAGATGGGTTCAATATTTAAGTGTGAATGGTAAACCAATAAAAACAAACAAAAAAGAGTAGTCAGAAAGAATAAAGCACAGAAAAATAAATTTTCTTAACTTGGGGTAGTCAAAACATTTTTGAACAGATGATAGAAAATACTAACTCTAACAAGCTATTGACAATTTGAACTGTATCTAGATTAAAAACTTTGATTCTTAACAGAATGGGAAGAAAAATTACAAAGAATGAGGAGTTATTTGTAATATCAAAATCTAGAAAAAGCACTTGTATCTAAAATAAATAAAGTATTCTTATACATCACCAAGGACAATATAAGGAATTCAATAAAAATGGCAGAACTAGTTATTTTAGAAAAAGTCACTAACATTACAGGAAGTCCACGGGTTAGGTCGGACTTGATGTACATTGTTTCATAGTTATGTCACCATCTCCCATTTATATATATAATTCTGTCATTTTTACATATGTACATATGTGCTTTATGGTGTTTTTAAACTATTTATTTACCACCAGTAAAAGTAAGGAATCGTTATCTTTATTTTTAATGTTTTTACTGTTTCACTCCATTACTGCTGTGTATGTGCTCCATGTGAGTGATATAGGTGCTTATGTAGTTTGTTCCTTCTTATGGCAAAGATCATGTTACTTTGTGTCATAGGAATGGATCTCTGCATAATCCAAAGATCTACTGTATCAGTCAATAGAGAAATGTAAATTAAAGCCAGACTACACTACTATTTTTAATTACTAAAATAGCTAAAATAAAAAAATCCAAGTTCTGATAAAGATATTCAACACAGTCTTGATGGAAATGTATTTTTCTATAACCACATTGTAAATTTTGTAATTCTTTTGGTTAATATTTACTAAAGCTAGACATATACATACTTTATGATTCAACAATCCATTCCTTCATATATATCTAATTGGGGAGTCCTGGGAAATGACTGGGCATGTAGGTAGGGAGAAGGCAGGAGAATATTGAAAATGTGAGAAAGGCCTAGATTTAAATGCTGGGTAAACTGTTAGTAGCTACATGAACTTTATTGTAGTTACTTATAAACTCTAATTTTTCTTATTTATAAAGTGTCTATTATCAACATTACCATCACCATCACCATTACTGTTGTTCATGTGATCTTGTCATGATCATCACCATCAGTACATCACAACATTTTTACAAATTCAGTGAGAGAGAGTAGGTGCAATATAAGCTTGATTTTTATAATGCAGAAGGCAGGCTGGCTCTCTTTGCTTTACGTTGAAGGCAAAGATTATTTTTTTTCTAAATATGTAACATGCTTGCGGGGCTTGGGAATGCTTTTAAAGGAGACTTCCTAACTATTTTTTCAAGAGGAAAGGGGACTATTAATAAATGAGAGGGCCAATGCACAAATTCATGCATGGTGGGGCCCAGCTGGTCTGCTCCAATGGAGGCCATCAGGGGTGGGCTGACTGATACAGGAGGCCAAATGAGGGTAGGGATGGCTGGGGTGAGGGGCCACAGGTGGAGGGGCCTGTTTGGGGATGGGGCCAGCTGGGGCAAAGGGCCATAGGCATTTCGGTCATTCTGCCATTCAGTCTACTCTCTTGCACATAATCCTTTTATTATATAGGATAGGAACAAACCATAAAAACTATACATTTATAACTTTATTTTTTATTCCACATGTTGAGCAAAGTAGCACAAAAGAAATTAGTTGGTCAGGCCAGCCCCATTATGACCACCGCTCAGGTAGCAAAGCATAACATGAATCTCAGATATTGTTCTGGGGGTCTTGGGTGGGGTGCTGTTTAGTAAAAAGAGAGGCATTTGAGTAGTTTTGTTGCTGTGTTTCTTGTTAGAAAAAAAAGAAAAGAAACAAACATGTTTTTAGTTTAGCTTAGTGTCTATTTTGTTTTTTTTAAGAAACAACTCGCAAAATGTGTTTGGGTTATCTTGTGCAAGTCCTGGTAGTCAGGTTGAAAGGTGCTTCGGGTACCTTCCATGGCAAGCTTTCTCTCTGGACTGTCAGTGTCACTGGATCTGGTTTCATCTGAAGCAGGGACAGATGTGAGCTCCGCCTGCCATGGGTTGCAATCACCTTTATTATCTGAGCTGTCCATCTGGTGAGTGTGTTGTGGAAGTGTGTGTGTGTGTTTTCCTTTCCATCTCCCGCAGTCCATTTCCAATACTGAAGGTGATGTAGGAACTGATAATGGAATGACCTTGAGGCCAAAAACATGCGGAGTGAGTAACGTTCAATAAAATGGACTATGACAGGTATTTTATAAAAGAGGTTTGCGAACAGATGACTTTTTACAAAGAAAATAAACTAACATTGCTTTGTTGTTCAGGTGCCAAAGTGATTTGCTTTTCTCTTCTCTGGCAGATTCTGATGGACTTTTTTTCTCCTATGAAAAATGAGGAAAAGGAGAGAAAAAGATTGCTCTGTGTGATCCATTCAGTAAGAGGGCAGACTATTAATAGTGGGTTTTTTCTCTCTCTTCATTTTGCCACTTCTGTTAATACTAATGGAAGAGAACTTCACTTTGCTTACACTTCAGAAATAATAGTCATCATAATAAGTTAATATTTACTGAGCACTTTCTATATGCCAGTCCTATTGCCACCTACTTTGCAGGTGCTATCTAATTAGCACACTAACTCTGGAAAGAAATGGAGGGAGTTTAAGAAATCTACCAAACACATAGAAATAAAGCTGAAATTCAAACTTACATATTTCTGAAACCAAACATTTGTGCTTTTAAATTTTGTTTCTGAATTCCTTACTATTCCATACTGGAGGCACTGTGCAAATTACTGGTGAAGGATAAAAAAATGGAACAGGAAAAGACCCTTAAAATAAAATCTTATGGAAAACTGCATCAAAATGTACAACATGAGGTTGGCAGAGTGGGGGTCACAGCAAGTTGGGGGACATTCACCTGTATATAGGAAGTTATCAATCTGTAGGCTAAATGAACTGAAATCATAGGTGAATGCAGACCAAGAGTTTCCGTATTTTCTCTTTTTTGAAGAGAAGCTAAAAATCCAGATGTTTATGTAATCTTTTCTAAGTTGAGACGTAATGATATCTCTCTATATCTATCTATCCATCTATCATCTATCTTTCCATTTACTTATTTATCTGAAAGGACTAAATAGACGAAACTAAATATATCTGTGAGATAGATTAAGCTGTTGGTTTGCTAGTAAATGCATGTGGAGTAGAGAAAAGATTATACACTTGAAATTAGAAGGCCTGAGTTTTGTTCCCACATTACCACTTGTTAGCATTCAGAATTGGACAAATTCAGTGTCTTTGAGGGCCAGTTTCCTCATCAGTGCAATGTAGAGAGAGTATCACTAAACCAGTTAAGCTTATGGAGAATACTAAACAAAGTAACATTTGTAAAGCTGATAATACCAGTTTATTACATAGTTGGCTGTTTTTATTTTCTCTTTACCATCCAAATTGGAAAAAGATTAATCCAAAAAAAGTGAAGTATTTTTTGGTGGGGAATACCTAGAATAGCTTACAGGAAAAAAAGTGACATTTGAGTTGGAACTCAAAGAAGTGGAATTATTCGACTAGGTCAGTGGTCAGCAAACTCATTAATCAACAGAGTCAAATATCAACAGTGCAATGATTGAAATCTCTTTTGAGAGCCAAATTTTTTAAACTTAAACTTCTTCTAATGCTACTTCTTTAAATTAGACTCTCTCAGGCTGTGGTATTTTTTAGAAGAGCCACACTCAAGGAGCCAAAGAGCTGCATGTGGCTCGTGAGCCTCAGTTTGCCCACCACTGGACTAGGTGATACTGGGAGAAAGTAACTCTATAGAGATAATACCCTGAGTGAAATCCAAGTGCTAGGATTATTTAGGAAGTGTACAAACTCTTGTTTGAATGATATATAGTTTTATACAAGTTCTTAGTGGGAGGTTCAGATTTGAGAACATTCTCATAGTATTTAGTATAGTAATATTGAAAATACAACAGAGAATCATTGCATCATTATTGCTGTTGTTGTTGTTATTATTATTATTATTATTATTTATGGAGTGCCATGATCAAGGTGACTTTAGGAAGATTAATCTTGCAGCACCCAAACAGGAAATGGGCCTTATTTTTAAAATAGTCTTATAAGGTGTTATACTCTGGGCATAGGAATCCTGATTTTAAATTGTCCTTTGGACAGAACTTGTTCAAGTGCTTTCTTATAAAAACTGGAAGAAATTACGTTATGGTAAGGCTATGTAAGAAGGATACAAATGCTTGGTAATAATGTGACTAAATGTACTTTACAGCCAACTTAGATGTGTACATGCACCTATGCGGGGGAAAAAAGAAGCAACCACCACCAACTCTGTCTGATCTGTGTTCTCACTCTCGCTCTCAGAGGAACTGGTGAGTTTCATAGCCCAGAGCAGCTAAGGGAAATGTCACTGACTTGTTCCAGCACAGATGCCCTCCTCTTATTACACAGATTCTAAAACATCTGGATATTTTCTATATCCATCTTGCCTTTCATTGGATATTTTTTTATTACCAACGTTGATAAACGTATTGCCAAAAAAAAATCTCAATATCTTTATTTACAATTGCTCAGTCTTCAGACCTGAAATACAAACTCCTTGGCAATTGCATTTCTGTAGTGCCAGCTGCAGCTGTGGCTTACTTGTTTCTGTATTTGTGCAGAGCTGGGACTCAAGGCAGACCCTCCTCTAGTGTGTGTGTGGACATGCCTGCTGTAGTGGACTTGTCAGTAATGGGGTTGATCAGAGAGTTATTGACATGAAAAAGATGAGTCCTATGCTTAATGCTACCTAGAAAAGCTTTCTTATTGTGAAAAAATGGATGACTCGCAGATTAGTTCCTAGGTTATTTAATCAAACATTCTTCCTAAATACCCACTCATGGATCTATTGCATGCCCACTTGGGCATAGGTTTTACTAAGATTCTATATAGAGTTCGAATTTTCTTCTGGTTTAAAGAAGGTAGACAAAGTAACCTTGTGGTGCATTTGTAGTTGCTGCATATCTGCCATGGGCTCTGGCATAAGGTTGCTGTCTCTTCTCCATTCTCCTGCTTGCCAACGAGGTGACACATGAAAGGAGAAGTCCCAGGATAAGGTTCCCATCTGATCAGCCTCTTCTCTTGGGTCCCACTCTTTGCATCTGTTCCTCTGGCCCTTGTCATTGGCAGTAACCACAGGACTGGAAATCCACTTGTCCGCCTCAGCAGCCAAGAGGACAGGGAGAAAGCAGTCTTCCAACCGGAGCATAAAGCCAGCTGGCAGGAGGTCCACTTCTCCCATTCAGGCTACAAGTTCTACCTGGCAGGTGAACTGTACCCAGTGCACAGCTGAGGCTAATAGCAGTTTTTCTTCTTCTTTTTCAAATACTCTTAAACTCTTGGACAAGGTGGTAGAAGAGTCTACTTGGATAAAAAGTCTCAGACAAACTTGTGATTGAATTGTTTATTTTAAAAATACCCAAAGCTAAAATTATTAGGCACTTACCATGTAGTGGCACTGTGCTGACCACCTTGGTTGCAGCGCCCTGTCTAATCCTCACAGTGGGGAAGCTGCACTTATCACACCTAGATCGTAGGTGAGAAAATGGTCTGAGAAAGGTAAAATGCCATACCTAGGCATTTATTCTTAGATGAGGTGTTTATTTTTAAATCTTTTCAACATTATAATAGATGCTTTAAATGCTATAGAGTCCATCAGAAACCTTATGCAGTAGTAAAGGCAGATACTGATGTGCCCATTTAATTGATGAAGAAATGGAGGTTAAAAATATATGCATGGCTTACTTGAGATTCTACTGCTAGGAAATCTTGGAGCTGAATTCACAGCAGGGGTCTTCTGATTTCAAGTGAAATTTTTGCCCAGAATAGCTGGCAAAACTTCCAAAGCTTTTTGAAGGGAAAGGGAAAGGTTCCTGGCCCAGTCTACATGTGTTAGAAGGGGTCTGGGGTTATTTGGACTTAGCCTTTTGCCTCTGAATCTGACCATTTTTTATCATCTGAAAACAACAACAAATAAAATATGGATGGAAACTATAAGTTCTGATGAGGATCAGCGTTCGTTTGTCAAAGTTTCTCCCCTATTTCTGACCTTTAAGAGGCACTCAAAAAACCAGAGCTCTTCCATGTTTAATTGAAGAGTGCTGAGAAGCCAGAGATAACATGAAGGCACTGTTGGTGATAGAGTTTTTATTTGTTCAGTTGCTCTCCAATTAATATATGCGATGATAGTGGAATTCTTACCATTGATTTGTCCAATGTAAGAGATTACATTTATGTGCATGAGAGAATCATATAACATTCTAATAACACCTCCATCTTGCAAAAAGAATTGCAAGATGAATTCACAGGCAAACATGTTTCAACAAGTAGGGGCTTTATCCAATGTAACACTTATGATTAAGTACAGAAAACCGATGTCGCTCTAGATATTTTAAGCAAAAAGTGGGCTTAATATAGGGAATCAAGGGCTTGTAAAATCATTACATAGGTTGAAAGAATAGAATTTAACTGGGTCTCCAGAAATAAGTTGCAAAACCATACAACTCACCTGTAAGGAAATTCAGTTACCTTACCCCAAACTGCCCACTGCTACCCCTTTGCAGACACCTAAAGGATGGAGAAAGTAAATCTATATATGTACACCAGGGGGTGAGAAATTGGGGCAGAGAGCCTCTGCCACCACTGCCTGCCTCCCTTGCTTCTCCTAGCCCCATGGGAAGCTTGGCATGGGAGGCTGCTGCAAAGTAGCTCCATGTTCCCAGGATGTGCCTGCACAGACAGCCGGAAAGAGAGAAGGAAAACACCATCTCACCTCTGCCTTCATATCTCTGGCAAATGCACTTAATGCTGCCTTTTTCTTAGAATGCTATAGATAAAGATTCAGTCTGCAAATTATTCTTTTGGGCTTAACTTTTAGAACTTTCTCACGAGGAAAAAAAATTGGGGAGTAGCTGGAATGAACATTGAGCACCCTCAACCGATTGTAGGTGATTGGTCTTTGTCCACACCAGAGCCTGGCTTATGATGTTTACATGAAGGAATCACTATATGATCTTGGGAAAGTGACATCACATAATTGACCCCCAGGTTACTCATTTTTAATGAGGAATTAAATCTAGAGTTGTTATTGTGGAGATGATATGAGATGGTATCTAATCTGTGTATTACAGAGCTTTAAATATATTTTCTCAGTAAATAATAGCCCTAGAAAATGTAAAGTATATATAGAACTCACCATAGTGTATTGCATATAATAAATTCTCAGTAAAAACATGTATTTAGCCTGGCAATGATGGGGAAAGGTTGCTCAAAACAATTACCATGTACAATCCAGAATATAAGAGGTTAAACAGAAAGCTCAACTTGCATTCTCCAGAAGTAGCATTCATCTGGAAACAGTGTGCCATTTCATAGTGGCAAAATATTCTATTTCAGTGACATTTAAACATAGGGTGGATGGTCCTATTTGGGATATATCACCTCCTTAATGAAGTTCTTAACCTTCACACGTCAAATCAGAATTAGTGTATTCTTTCAGCTCTCTAAACAATGCAAAAATGGATACAGAGTAAATGTGTTCTAGTGGAAATAAGGTAGAACTTTGATTCTACTTTGTGCTTGAAAGTAAATTTGTAAAGCTCCTGAACCCTTTTCACCCCCCCTTTTTTCACTTATGAAAGAGTGATAAAATAAAACCTGGTTCATAGATTTTCTGTGAGAATTAAAAATAAGCCAGAGTCTCTTAAAATAATGTGAGTGGTTGAAAGTACAGCCTCTGGAGTCAAAACGCCAGTGTTGGCTCTTAGCTTCACCACTGACCAACTGACTGACTCTGAGAAGTTACTGAGACTGTTTGTAGTCAGTTTTCTGCTATGAAAGAAATTAAAGTTTTATGACCTATGTCAGTGGTGAGCAAACTCATTATTCAACAGAACCAAATATCAACAGTACAATGATTGAAATTTCTTTTGAGAGCCAAAAACTGACTACTGTGCATGTACATGCGTTCCTGCACGTGGCATTTTATGGGAGAGCCACACTCCAGGGGCCAAAGAGTTACATGTGGCTCACTAGCTGCAGTTTGCTGACCACTTATCTATGTGATATTAAGAGAATTGCTAAGAGGTTTAAATGATTTATGCACATTAGGCATGTATAGTACTTATACAGTAAGAGGAGAGTAAATATAAAGTATTGCTATAATTGTTTTGAGAAATCATTTGGTTTTATTCTGACCCTTCTCATATTGTGCTGAACAATGAGTCATCCTCATGCCTCTCATTCTAGCTAAGATACAAGTCCCTTGAGGACAGATGCCATGCCATGTCTATCTTGGCCATGCCAGTACTTTCATGATGTCTTGCAGAAAATCGGGGCTTGCAAGTACTGATAAATAAAGGAATGCTTTTGGATTGGTTTAGCCAGAATTTGGGGCAAGGGACATATACATTTAATGTACTTTGACCTTTGTTGATGTTCTGTGATACATCAGTTTCTGTGACACATACTAGAAGATACAGAAAGAATGAGTGAAACTATGTATTTGCCTTGAAAATGTTCATAGTATAGTTGTAAACTTGCAAAAAAAAAAGATTAAAAAAAAATAAAATGCTAGCCCTGGATGGTATTGCTCAGTGATGAGAGCATTAACCCATGCACCGAAGGGTGTGGGTTTGATTCATCGTCAAAAACATATACCTGGGTTGCAGATTTGATCCCTGGCCCTGGTCTGAGTGGATATAGGAGGCAACCAATCGATGTGTGTCTCTTATATCAATGTTTCTCTCTTTCTCTCTTTCTCTCTTCCTAAAACCCCACACTCTTCCAGTCTCTCTAGAAAAATCAATGGAAATATATTTTTGGGAAAAGATTAATAAAAATATAATAGTATGTAAGGAAGCTTGATGCTATCTCAAGGTACTCTCCATATCATCAGTAGTCATCTAAGAACTCATATACATGGTCTCTTCCTCCATATAAAAGTAAGTAAATGAGGCAGGCAGTCAAAAGGCATGGCTTCTCTCTTTATTAGCCCTATATTTGCTGAATAATTATTGCTAAAATATTCAGCCTCCCTTGAATTATATTATCTATCTATAAAATGATCTGTGACTTTATGTCTTAAGTTCTCCCTAAAAGTCATTTTTTTCAAATGCATTCACTTAGAAATTTAATAATAGTTTTCCAATTGCTTTGCTATGATGCATATTCAATAAATAAATATTAGGTCCTATCTTGGTATTCTTTATTTAAAGCCCTCTAATTGCTTTCTGTATACTCAGAATAAAATCCAAATTCATATCTTGACCTACAAGTTGCTGCATGATGAACCCTAATGTCTACCAATCTCCCCCTCCATTCAGTTCAGTGATCTCTGGTTATGCCAGCCTGTGTATTGTTCCTTCAAACATCAAAAGCTCTGCATAATATTATCTGTCTGGATGACTCTATCCTCAGCTACCCACGCATGTGACTCACTTTTCTATTTTTTTTCAGGTTTTTGCTCAAATGAAACCACCTTAAAAATTTATTTCTTAATTACTTCACCTAAAAATCCTTCTTACTCTACCCTTCCTTACACAGCTTTCATTTTATTTATAAATCTTTTCTGTTCTGAATTTATTCATCCATGCATGCAAAGAAGTCCGTGTTGAGATCTTAAATCTATACCTTGCTCTGTGAGGGGTCCTGTGGATGCAATAATAAACAAATGAGGCACAGAACCTTCCCTCAAAGCACTATGTCTAGTAGGAATAAAGAGAGAAGGAACTATGGTTCAGTGATTTAAATGCTGAGATTGGGGTGGACAAGTAGTTCTATGGAAGCAATAGGAAATCAAGTCCTATAAATGAAGAGTGATCTCTAAACTAACACTTTGGCATCAAGTAGGAATTACCTAACGGGGGAAAGTGAGGAAAACATTAAGCCAAGCCTATAAAGACCAAGTTCAAAGATTCAGAGGAGGAAGAGCAGCATCAGCATTTTTGATGGGCACCCATTGTGGCCAAGATATTGTGTTTTAATGGGGAAGGCAGTGAGGCAAAGGATGGGGTTTTAAATAGTTTGAGATGCAGAGGAGTGGCAGACAGACCATGGACTAGTGACATTATTTTAGGAGAAGTAGAAATCATGGAGAAGTCTTAAGTGGAGTGATACAGTAAAATTTCCTTCCCACTCCCTACCCAAGATCCCTTTAATTATGGGATAATGAATGAACTGGAAGGGGTAATACTGTAACACTGCTGATGAGAAACAATGAAGACCAAGATGAGGAAGATAGCAGTGAAGTGAAAAGCAATAAACATCTCCAGGAGAAGAAGACAGGTGGTGACTGCTTAGAAACATGGCGAGGGGAGAAGTAGGGATCAAACCTGGAATAAACACTTCTGGTTAGGTTTATGAGAATCACTTATTGAGGCACAAAACACAAATGGGTGAGTTTGTATAAAAGGATGAGGAGTTCTGTTTTAATACTCTGCAGTATCTCCAAAAGGAGATGGGTTAAATATCCCTACTTTCTCCTTCTAATTATAAATTATTACATTGCTTTTTAATGTTGAACATGAAGTTACTTTTTGTCTTAAATAAATCTTTCCCCGTGCATAAACTTGTCTCATCAGTATCATTAGCATTAGGTATTAGCTAATTTCTTTATTTGTAGGCATTTCTAGTGAATATTTAAGTTGTCCCAGAATTTAAAATTGTATCATTTAAACAGTTTCACATATATTACACTAATAGCACACTTAACCTTGCTAGGCTTCAGGGAGCTAATGGAAATAAAATATAACATAATTGAATGGGCTTGGGGCTAGAAGAAATAAATGTAGGCTGCTGTTTAGTCACTTAGTAGTTAAGGATAGTAGGAGATGTACACAAAAACTTCCATGCATTGAAATGGCCTCACTATCATATAAGTAATTTAATGATAAGCTATCATCGTTTTACACATTTCACTCTAATTTCTTAGTGAATGCATTCATCCTCTCCATCGTCACTGTTGTCATTATAATTAACAATTAGTAAACCAAAATGCCAGGTAGAATGCACTATCTTTGTAAATTCTTAAAATAGCCTCATGAATAGGCACTCTATCATGCCCATTTTACAGATGAGAAATCTAAGACATAAAAATTTAAGTATATTTTATAAGGTCAAAAAGTAATAGTGATGGCACCTGAGTTTAAACCCAGTCTCTGTATGATTTTATATAAAAACTAGAGGCCCAATGCATGAAATTTGTGCAAGACTAGGCATTCCTTCCCCTGGATGCCAACACTAGCTTCCCTCTGGTACCCAACACATGGCTTATCTCACAGCCCCAGCTTTATCTGGAAGGTTGTCCAGGAGGAAATCTGGAAAGACGTCTGGTCTAATTAGCATATTACATTTTTATTATTATAGGTCATTATGGCCCATGTGAATAAAATTACTCAGAATTTATTATACCTAATAATCTATAGCCTTCACTGGTTGCATGGCCTTTCTCATATATATATTTTTTAATTTAATAAATCTTTGTTGTTCCTCTTTTTCCCACCATAATTTCCCTCTCCCTACCTAATGCCCTTACCCCTCTCACCGCACTGTCCTCATCCATAAGTGTACAGTTTTTGTCCAATCTCATCTCATACTACATACCCCTTTGCCCCTGAGACTTGTCAATCCACTCTCTTTCTATGCCTCTGATTCTGTTATATTCACCAGTTTATTCTGTTCATCAGATTTTTTTTATTCATTTGATTTTTAGATTCAATTGTTGATAGATATGTATTTGTTCTTCATGATTTTTATCTTTATCTTTTTCTTCTTTCTCTTCTTAAAGAATACCTTTTAAGCATTTCATTTAATATTGATTTGATGGTGATGAACTCCCTTAGCTTTTTCTTATCTGTGAAACTCTTTATCTGCCCTTTAATTCTGAATGATAGCTTTGCTGGGTAAAGTAATCTTGGTTGTAGGTTTTTTCTATTCATCATTTTAAATATTTCTTGCCAGTCCTGACTGGCCTGCATAGTTTCTGTTGAGAAATCAGCTGACAGTTGAATGGTAGCTCCCTGTAGGTAACTAACTGTTTTTCTCTTGCTGCTTTTAATATTCTCTCTTTGTCTTTTGCTCTTGGCATTTTAATTATAATGTGTCTTGGTATGGTCCTCTTGGATTCCTTTTGTTTGGGGTTCTATGTGCTTCCTGAACTTGTAAGTCTATTTCTTTCACCTGGTGGAGGGAGTTTTCAGTCATTATTTCTTCAAATAGGTTTTTAGTATTATGCTCTCTCTCTTCTTCTGGCACCCCCATATTCTGATGTTATCCCAGAGGCTCCTTACACTATCTTCATATTTTTGGATTCTTTTTTCTTCTCACTTTTCCAGTTGATTGTTTTTTGCCTCTTTGTATTTCAAATCTTTAACATAATCTTGCATTCCTCTAGTCTGCTGTTAGATCTCTATAATATATTTATATTTTTCATTTCAGTCAGTGTATGCCTAATTTCTAGTTGGTCCTTTTCCCTATCCTCAAAGGTCTCGCTAAATTTATTGGCCTTTTCTAGAAAATCCTTGAAAACCCTTAGAACCCTGGTTTTGAACTCTATATCTAGTCATTTGTTTTCCTTATTTCTTTCATTTGTGATCTGTTTCTTTGTCTCTACATTTCGGGTGCCTACCTGAGTTGATAGAGTGGCTTTGTGTGCTACATGTTCTTTAGGGCCCAGTGGCCCAACCTCCCCAGTTACCTGAGGTGGACACACTTGGTGCACTCCTTTGTGGGCTGTATGCACAGTCTTATTGTAGTTAATCCTGATTATTGTTGGTATCACTGGGAGAAGTTGACCTCCAGGCCAATTGGCTATGAGAATCAGCTCTGTCTATGCTGAGAGAACTTCTGTGCTGGAGACACCCTTATGAGACAAGACTTGCAAAATCCTCTGTGCTCAGCTTGGATGGGGTGAGTCTCAGGGCAGAGCAGACATCATTGGTTTCCCATAAGCCTTGCCTATTAGGCCCTTGTGTCTCAGTGTCCCATGGCAATTGCTGCAAGCACCTAGAGAGAAAGTCCCCCTTGAGTTTCACCTGATGCCAGACAGTTCAATTTCTTCCCAAATGAGTCTGGGTCCCCAGAGTCTCACCTGGAACTGGAGTTCAGAGCTGTTGGGTGCTTTTGTCTCCCTTCCACTTGAGAAAGTCAACCTCGCACTCAGTTACCATTCTTCTCTATGCATGCATCTCAGTACCTCTGCCTCTTCTGCTCTTCTGAGTCTCAGTGCACTTTTCTCTTTCCTTCTAGTTGTAGAATTTCCACTCAGCCAGCCTTCCTCTGGTTCTGGATGATGTCCGTTTTTTTCTTTTAGTTGTAATTGTAAAATTGTTGTGTGAGGCAGTAGTTTAGGTATTTACCTATGCCACCATCTTGGTTTCTCCCTTTTTCATATATACTTACTCATTTAATTTCACCCATGAGACAAGCATGTGTAAGTTTGGGAAGGAACAGCGTCTATCTTAGAGATTTGTTGTTAATATTAAATAAGTTTCTACATTCAAGGCCTTAGAACACTGCCTGGCAATAATAAGCACCATGTGTGTACTAGTTATATGAATGGCTATTTCCATTATTCCAAATATTCATATCAACAAAGAAAGATAAGATAAGTAACTTACCCAAGATCATACAATCAACGATGGTGGCTGAGCCAGTATTTATTTTAAACCTAGATAATCATAAGTTTTAATCATCTTTATACGTAGCTTCATTTTAAGAATTAAGTTACTGGATAATAAATGGCTTATGTTTGGCAGTTATAGCTAGATGATATAATCCAAGTTTTATTATTGTTGTTTGCTCTTTTGTTTGATGATCACCACATTATGGAGTTATAAAATTGTATTAAATATATTTGAATATGTATTCATCTTTCTATGTATAAGTCTAAATAGTGTATAACTCACTGAGTGATTTAAACATGTACACACACACACTTAATAAAAATGTCTACTTATGAATCAGAAATGTAATTTATACTGAAAGTTCACAAAGCCATGAGCTTTATGGGAAAGGGCAGGCATCTGTCTTATACATAATTGGAATCACAACACAGTACAGTTGTCATACATCTGTTAAAGGCCAAAATTTATTAAAGCAAATTAGAAATTATAGACATTCCATTTGAATAAAGGAATCCTTTAGTAATATGCAACATTACTAGGAGGAAAGTGCTAGAGAAAGCGTAATGATGGTAAATCACAGGTAAAGATAGATCTTTGTGCTCCTGAAGTGCTAAATATTGTTTCAGAATAATTTTATTACAGTTTTCTTTTATTCAATAATTATTTCTTGGTGTTTACTACATTCTAGGCAGTATTTTATACAATGGAGATACAAAACATTCAAAGTCCATTTCTTAATGGAGTTTATATTCTAGTAGCCACTAACTATCCCTATCACTTCACCTGTTAACAAAATCCTTAAGGTAGGAATAATGCAATTGACCATAGGGAGTTCTTGGATAGTGACTGAGAACAAGCATGTATAAAGTCTTCATGTACACTTGAATAGTGTTATACAACTAATAAATATAAAACAATTGATTAAAATAGAAAATGGGCAAAATACATAAAAGAATATTTAATTGAAGGTGTCAGACAGATGACAAATGAATACATAAAAAGATGTTAAAAATCATTAGTCATACCCAGCCAGTGTTGCACAGTGGTTGAATGTTGACCTATGAATCAGTAGGTCACAGTTCAATTCACAGTTAGAGCAACAGGTTAGGGGCTTAAGCCCTCGTAGGTGCAATTCAGGAGGCAGCCAATCAATGATTCTCTCTCATCATTGATGTTTTTATCTCTCTTTCATTCTCACTCCTCTCTGAAATCAATAAAAACATATTTTAAAAAATCATTAATCATTAGGAAAATTCACATTAAACCATAATGAGATATTACCATACACCTATTAGAATGGCAACACCAAGGTGTGTGTGTGTGTTTGTGTGTGTAAGTGGTATGTATTCTCAGTACTTGGGCAACACTAGTGAATATAATAGACAAAAATCCCTGCCACAGTGGCATTCTTATCCTAATATCTATGTTCATAGCTTAATAGGACAGAAATATTTATAAAAATAAATCACAGTATAATTTAGCAAAATATGCATGTACAGGAGAATATGAAGATTAACTCTAATCTTGGGAACTGGCCTAGACAATATTGGCTCCGGAAGAAGGTGCATCAGTGATAGGCTTGGATGGATGCATAGAACTTCATTAGGTAGAAGAGGCTTCTGTCTGATAGAGCAAGGGGCATGGGTAAAGTCACAGTTACATGAGAATACAAAGTCAGAGTAGGTGATTGAAGACAAGAGCCAGGAGAGGTAGCAGAGAAGATAAAGAACCAATAGGGAAGAATTTTGGGGAAAGAAGAGAAAAGAAAAGTAATAAACTGAGTATCAGAGAATCTTGAAGGTCAACTCAAAAGAAGGTATTGAAAATTGATATAGAAGGCAATGTAGAGCCAATGGAGCAAGTGTGGCAGAAATTGGACAACAATTATCAAAAATTATGTCAAAATGTTCAGGCATGATTTGTCCTTAATAAATCTGTGGTCATCTCTGCCTGTAATTCCATTGTTGTTGGAATGGTCATAGACTTTGTTGGTTGATGATTTCCAGTGGCTCTCTAACTATTGATACACTCTGAGAGACATTCTTATAGATAGATAACCACCTGATTATGAGAGATTTGAGATTTACAGTGTTTATGAGTGTCCTCTACTCCCATTTCTTTCTTGATTCATTGGAATATTTTTTTTTGCAAATTATATGAAAAGTGTTAGAAAAAGCTGGCATTTGTAATAGGTTCATTTTAGAATCTGCTCTTAGTCTTCCTTTTGCGTTATGTTTTGCATTCATTTCAGGCTGCAGTATTGGGTGCCTTATAGATGCCTTTCAGCAAAGTTTTTAAATATAGCCTATCTCAAATTCTAATGTTTATCCATAACTGTCACATTTATGTATCCATTGATCATTTCATAGGCAGTTTTTGAGCACCTACTAAGTGCTGGGTTCTATTCTAATCTCAGAATACCCTGATAGAGGGTAGTCTTTCTTTACAAAAAATATAGGCATGTGAAGAGACCAGATTTGATATTGTGTGTGCCATGATAGATCTGGTGTGTGTGTGTATGGGCAGGGGGAGGGATGGGGGGGCGCGAGGATCACAGGTCCAGACACCTACCTGTCTTAGAATGAAAGCATTGGGGAGATTGATCTGGAGGAAGTAAAATTGCAGAGTTTGCCATGTGATAAGGCAGGGGTCAGGTATTCTGAGTGTTCTGGCAGAGGTCCAAAAGAGCTGGGTCCTTCAGAAATTCACAAGAAGGATCTGGCTAATAAGGCTGATTGGGTATCACAGGAGATGTGATACAAATAGGCTCAAAAGGGAGGTAAGGATGAAATGCTGAAGAAAATTACATTCCACCCTAACAAATTTGGGCTTTATTGTCAATGAAATGAAGAACCTTTGAAGCATTCTGGCAGGGAAGGAAGTATAAAAGAGATAGTTGTAGATTAGGGCAATCACTTTGGCTTCCCCATTTTCCTCTTTCAAATATATTCTTCTGTCCACACCTCTCATCAGCTGTTACGGCTGGATTTCCTAAAGCATAAGGTCTCTCTCCCTCCCTCTCTTTCTCTCTTTTTTTTTTTATTCCATTGCTAGATACTCTTCCACCAAATCTCAGCTCCTTCCCAGGGAGAGGCTCTGAACTCCTGCTGATCTGAAAGCCTGGAGCTGCTGAGCTGCTGATTGATTTAATTTCATTCCACTGGAGTACATGTAATTTCATGCTTCTCAGTGAAATATATTTCCTGAGAACTCACCAATCTCCCCAAATTATTTAACTTTATATATTTATTGCCAGCTTCATTGGACTCTAAAAACTCAGTTTGGGAGAAAATGGTTGGCATGTGAAGTTCTGGTTATCAAGATTCAACAATTACTTTGATTAGCTCCCTCAGACTGTAGAAGCTGATCTAAAGGAAAAAAAACAACAACAACAGATTAAAGCCCGGGCATTTTGTATAAGACCAAAAAGCACTGCAGATGTCCATGCATCTTTCTACAAGAAAAAAGGGGCTAATTCTTCTTAACATGTGCTTTTTCTCATACATTTGTTCAATTGTTTAATTCCAGTATACATGCATAAAACTATTGACCCTAACCCCAGTTAAAACAACTTTACTAGTATGTACAACCCCACGATGTTTTTGTAATATGTTATTTCTTTTTCTTTCTTTTTTTAATCCTTACCTAAGGATATTTTTTCCATTGAATTTTAGAGAGAGTAGAAGGAAGGGGGTAAGACAGAACCATTGATATGAGAGTGATATTTCCTGCTCGTGCCCCAACCAGGGCTGAGGATTGAGCCTGAGCCAGCAACCAAGGTACATGCTCTTGACCTGAATCAAAGCTGGGAATCTGGAATCTATAGGCTGACACTCTATTCACAGAGCCAAACCAGTTAGGGCTGTAATATGTTGTTTCTTAAATAAAAACCTCTATATTAAAGATATCCTTTCAAGTCAATAAATAGGGACCTAAAATGTAATTCCAATGTACATATATAGGCCATGTATGGAGATTGAGTAGTATCTTATAAGTCACTATAAGAATTTCAACATTTTCTCTAAATGATAATTTAAAAAAGACACACTATTGGATAAAGATGTTTTTTTCTAAATATTTTAAGCTCAATCTGGCTGCTATATATTAAATAAACTAAAGAGAAGCAAGGGAAGATGTGAGCAGGACAGGGCTATTGCCTTCAGCCAAGAGATGATGGTGGCTTGGACCAGGATGGTAACAGTGGATTATTGCGAAGTAGTCACATTTGAAAGATTAAACCAGACAAATTGAATTAATATTAGGAAAATTAAGGAAAACTTTGGTCTTAGTGCATAGAAAGGTATGGATATCAGATACTAGCATGGGGAATATTACAGGGGTGTAGAATGTTTTGTTTTTATTTTTTATGGGGGTGAGGATGATCAGGAATATGTATTTGTCATGTTAAATTTGAGATAGTATTTTTATATTCAAGAATAGATGGCCACCAAGTAAAAGTGGTAAGGTCACTTACCAAATATTCTATTTACACTGACTTAAAACACACTAGTGTACCAATTAATAGGTCTTAGTAGCTAAAATGTTTCCCAGAACACAGGCTTAACAATTCAAATCCACCCCCTCTTTATAATATCACCACTTGTCCTGTACATAAAATCCACCTTTCTCCCCCAGAATTTTCTCAAGGTGGACTTACCAAGACAACATTAGTTTTTCTTGTGATAATATTGTAATGTGGTTGTTTCCCACAAGGAGGCATCTAGTTGTGTTATTGGTTGAATGTCACCTCCTTATTTCATTTTGTTGTATCCTCTGCCATTTTTTAAAAAAAATCTGTTTATACCAATGTCATAGATTTAACAATTTCTACTCTTACTAACATACATTTTTCCCTCTTCCAAAATAAATTTATCTTTAGGTCTATTTTGACCATACTTGATATCTCGATGTATTTAAATTTAGAGGATAGAAAGATTTTTATTTTCTTTAATGGTCTGTTTAATATTTAACACGTGTTAACTTTGGACATACCATTTGACCTCTCTGCCCCAGGGGTTCTCATTAGTAAGATGAGCATGATGGTATCTCCCCTGCCATAGTACTAAGAGTGCTAATAGCAATTGATACTTTTTTTCAATGTTTTCAGATGATTTTCATATCTGTCATTTAATTTTACTCCAATTTTGAGTGACAGGTATGAATATCCCTACTTAAAAGTATAAAAATGATGGCTCAGAGAGATTTAAAAATGTACAAAGGCCATTTAGTTATTCACCTAACAAATGTGTTTCATGCATATTAATATATTAGGAGCCGTTCAAGGTGCCAATGATAAAAAATAATGGCAGACCCTCACCCATGGCCATACTTACTGATGGAAAAGAACATATAGGACATATTCTAACTAAATATGAAAAGGATCTGTCAGTCCATTTTACAGGGATTTTTCAAAGTTTTTAGATATTATGTTAAAAAGTTATATGCCAATCAAATAGGAGATATTCAATAAGTGTCAAACTCACAAGTGGCATTTGAAATAATCATACTTTGATTATTATTTATAGAATGGCTACTATGTTCTATGAGCATTTAATTTTTTATAAGAGTCATTCCATTTCCAGCAATAGACACAGAAGAGCTCCCTTATGCAGCGGATGGGGAACTTTTAAAAGATATGGAGCTTTCTTGTGGAACCAGCTCAAGGGCAGGCATGTAGCCAAGTCACACAAAGGAAGCAGACCCAGGAAAAACTGTAAGAAACCCAGAATTTTTTTTTCTCTTTTTCAGCTTTTCTCTGCATATCTGTACCATTGTTTTGTTTTTCTGCATATCAACTTTTTCTGCTACTTGCTCAAAATCTGGAAAATGTCCACTCTCTGCCTCTCTAATTTTAGTTTTGGCTTTTGTTGCTGCTGTTGTTATTACTTGTTTTTACCCACATATTCATTCCATTCAAACATAGGTCTAGAATGAATTGACATCTAGCAGGCTCAATTCCAAACTCTTGATTGGACCAGTTTTGGTTCCACCCAGCTATGGTCTGAGTATACAAATGACTATTAAAAAACTGTACTTCTGTGAAACCTATTTTGTTAAAAGATAAGAGGGGATATTTTTCAGAGTAGAAGAAGGTGACCTTGTGAGCTAGTATACACCTCAAAAGGTATGTCCACACCCCATAACACCCCTGACAGGTGGAAAGGCAGAGGTCACTTCCCATTGCAAAAATGTGTAAAATGAGTCTTGAATTAATTTATTCAACAAATGCTTATTGAATGCTGACTGAATATCAGGCATGTTGATAGGGAGTGACAGTTTTTAATTTGTGAAGATGGCTTTCTATCAGGGATAACAGCCCTCAGTTAAATCATCAAATAACACATATGTAATTTCAGTTTTAATAGGACTTACAAAGAAGTGTAAGGTCTGTGAGAATGCATAAATGGAAAAATGAACCTATCCTGGATGTAACTGTGGGGGCATAAAATAATATTACCTATGACAGTGGATTTGAATTGAGCTCTAAGAGATAAGTGGCAATTCATTTGTGGATAAAGGATGGATGGAACAGCATGAGAAGACCAAAAAAGTAACATGGCTAGTCTTTAGGAACCATTTAAGACAGAGAAGATGAAGAAAATAGTGTATGAGTAGCAGTTGAGATAGGAACAGAAATAAGAGTAGTTTTTAAAATATATGTTATTAATTTTTTTTTTTACAGAGAGAAAGAAGAGAGAGAGGGATAGAGAGTTAGAAACATCAATGAGGGAGAAACATCAGTCAACTGCCTCCTGTATACTCCCTACTGGATATGTGCTCACAGCCAAGGTACATACCTTTGACCAGAATCAACCCTGGAACCCTTGAGTCAGCAGGCCATTGCTCTATCCACTAAGCCAAACTGGTTAGGGTGAAATATGAGTAGTTTTAAAAATGTTCTATAAGTATAGTAGAACTATCTTTAAAATATAAATTAGAAGAATGACATGATCATGTTTTGTATTTTACAAAGTCACTTGGGCTACAATGTTGAAAATGGATTGAAGGAGGATAGGAGTGGATGTGGGGAAAATAATTCAGAGGCTCTTATAGTGGCTCAGAAGAAAAGAATGGGAGTAAAGTTAACAGAATTGAGTGATAAGCACAGACTATCTTCTTAATTGTAATTTGACTGTGGAATTTGAATTTGCAGATCATTATAATAGGCAAGGAAATGACATTAAGATAAAGGATCAATGTTTGAGTTGGCACTTAAATCCAGGTTTTATCATATACTGTGTGACCAGGACATGTCTAAGATAAGGTCCATTTTATTATTTATTATCACTTGATGATATAGAGTTAGTGAAAAGGTAAAAATATATAGTGCAGCCAGATTGGTTTGGCTCAGCGAATAGAGCATCAGCCTGCAAACTGAGTGGTCCTGGGTTCAATTCCAGTCAAGGGTATGTACCTTGATTGCAGGCACATCCCCAGTGGGGGATGTGCAGGAGGCAGCTGATCAATGTTTCTCTCTCATCAATGTTTCTAATGCTCTCTCCCCCTCCCTTCCTCTCTGTAAAAAATCAATAAAATATGTTTAAATATACATACATACATATATATATACATACATATATATATACAAATATATACATACATATATATATACAAATATATATATATATACAGTGCATCCTATCAAATAAAAGAGTAATATGCAAATTAATCATCACTCTGTGACAAAAATGGTGGTGCTCATAGACACAAGATGGCAGCGCCCAGTCCTCTCAGGCCCACTGGTGTCCCCCAGTCCCAGGGAGAGCTGCTGTTGAGAGCAGGTAGTGTGTGGCCCAGGCCGTTGACCTGGAAGGCAGCCATGTTCCCTGGTGCAATCCTCTCTCAGCCTTGGCCTGGGATGTCAGCCTGTGAGTCACCTGCGTACCTTGGAACTTCCCTTGCCCCCAGCCAAGTAATTGGAGATAGGGGGTGATATCTGGGTGATGCTGCATAGTAAGCTCTCTCATTGGGTAGTAACTTCTGTCCAGGTAAGGGAGGTAAATGGATTTTGTTTAAAATTCTTATAAACTGCAATAGAAATGTCTGCAGTAGGGTTTCACATCAGAAGTAACTCACAACTAATCTCTGAAGGCAAATGTCACTTGGACTTCAATGCAGTTGCATTACTGGAGAGTACCCTGAGGTCTGGAGGTTGGCTCTGCAAGGGTGGTGGTGAGTGCTCCCTGCCCTGGTTCCTCAGCATCTTGGTCAGGGCTTGAGCCTATCTAGGAAGGACTTTCCCCTACAGTTTTCACCAAGGAAGGGAGGTTTTGTTGATATGAATAAGAAGTGCCCAGCCGAAACCAGTTTGGCTCAGTGAATAGAGTGTCAGTCTGCGGAATGAAAGGTCCCAGGATTGATTCTGGTCAAGGGCATGTACCTTGGTTGCAGGCACATCCCCAGTAGGGGGTGTGCAAGAGGCAGCTGATTGATGTCTATCTCTCATCGATGTTTCTAACTCTTTATCACTCTCTCTTCCTCTCTGTAAAAAAAATCAATAAAATATATTTTTTAAAAAGTGCCCACAAGATGCCAGGGTCAGTAGAAATGACAAACAAATCAGGAAAAGAGCAAAACCAGAAACACTACAGATCCCAACATAGATCATCTTTTTCTTCAGATGATGGTGTGTTTCCCTCTTCTTTGTCTTCTGGAAGCAAGACAGATTCAAGTACTGAAGATTCTACCAACAGAAAAGTTAATAGAAAAAGAGAACAGAAAAGGAATAAGAGGAAAAAAGAAAGAAAGGGCAAAAGATGAAACATCAAGAAAAAGAAAAAGCCAAGACTGGTTTAGCTCAGTGGATAGAGCATCATCCTGCAGATGGAAAGGTCCCAGGTTTGATTCTGGTCGGGGGCATGTACCTCCCTTGTGGGCACAACTCCAGTAGGGTCATGTAGGAGGCGGCTGATTGATGTCTCTCTCTCATTGATATTTCTGACTTTCTATTCCTCTCCCTTCTTCTCTGTAAAAAATAAATAAAATATATTTTTAAAAAAAGAAAAGAAAAAGAAAGAGAAGAATAAAAGGAGATAACCACGTGATATCACCTTTCCAAAGTTTCATGAAATTCCTGTTTAAGTTTATTTTATGACACTTTTAGGTTGGGTTTACATTTTTATTGGTTTGTCAAGGCCACGGCAGGTACACTGTCCAATATGTTAAAAAAAAAAACTATATTTAATAAGGAGGGAATATGCAGGAGAGGGCAGTTGGGGATGATCGGGCCAGCAGGGGAAGAGTTAGGTGTCGATCAGGCTGGCAAGGGAGTGTTTAGGGGTTGATCAGGCTAGCAGGCAGAAGCAGTTAGGGGTAATCTGGCAGGCAAGTGCACTGTTGGGAGCCAACATCCCGGATTGTGAAAGGGGATGTCTGACTGCCTCTTTAGGCTCGATTCATGTGTGAAATCTGGCCTAAACAGGCAATCGGAATCCCCTGAGGGGTCCCAGATTAGAGAGGGTGCAGGTTGGGCTGAGGGACACCCCCCCCCCCCCCCAGTGCATGAATTTCAGGCACTGGGCCTCTAGTTGTTTAATAATAGCAAATGGAGAGCAAAAAAAAACTTATCTACTGGGGCAGAAAATGTTGAATTCAAATTCAAAGAACAATATATTTTTTACTCCCTGAATATTCTTTTTATTCTCTTTCTTTCTCTCTCCTCTCCCCTCTCTCTTCAGCTTTATTTACTTTACCATGAAACATTATGCATACACACAGATTCTTTATAAAAGAGCTACAACTTTTTTTCTACTTAAAGAAAGCTTCCTTTATCAGCTTTCAAAAGAAAGGTACAGATGAAAGGCTAAGAAAATAAATTATTTGCCAACCAACAGGATACCCAGGAGCAGGCAGATACAGGAATATGTGCAGTATTTTTTATTTTACAACAATAACCAAGGTTTTCATCTCTGTAGGAATCTTCTCAGAAAATCCACTGTCTCTATTAAAAGCTATCCTACTCCTGAATCTGCTATCAGAAGAAGGGTGGTAAAGATAAAAATGCAGCCCCAAAGGGTCAAGGAATGGAAACCCCAAATTCACTCAAATGTTTCCCCTTTATATTTATTGGGTATGTTACCTTAGGTAAATTACTTAAGTTCTTAGTGTCTGTTTCCTCATTTTATAGATGAGGAAATACAAATAGTTCTTTCATCATAGGTTTGTGTTAAATATATACTGTTTACCAAATGGATAATTTTGAGATTTTGAGAAAAATATCATTTTTAAGTTCCTGGTTGTTTTAAAGTTCAGAATATGAGGGAGGGAGCTGTGTTATCTTAGAGATGAGCTTCTTGTTGCTAAGATGAATTTGTGGGTCACACATAATTCATAATCCATATAATTTATTACATACAGCGTATCATAACTCTAAGGAAAAAGAGATGATTCTGATGTGGTGAGCTATTTCCATTTCCTCATTCTCTCTTGACCAGTATTAATGGGATGTCTGTTTCCACCTCTCCATCAAAATAAGTCCTATCTGAGTTGCTATAACTGCAATGTTGATAAACCCAGAGGTCGATTCCTGGTCTTCACCTCACTTGATTCGTCAGCAGCATTTGACACAGCTCATTACTCTCTGTTTCTTGGAAAATTTCCTCCACTTATCTTTTTAGGACACCATTGTATTTCCTCTTCACTCACTTTCCACTTTGCTGGCTCATCACCATCCCCTAGATTTCTAAAAGTTAGAATGTTTTTGGACTTATTTCTCAGATTTTTTCTACTTTCTATCCAAGGTTACTTCTAATGGATACCATCCAGTTTCATGATTTTAAATATTACCTCTGTAACCCTAAGTCAGCTCTGTCCTCTGACCTCCAGACTTGTGCACCCAATTGTTTATTGACATCACCACTTGGCTGGCTGACAGGATCTCAAAGTCAAGAGTTCCAACAATGAAGTTCTTATTCCTACTACTTCATAATCTGTCACATTCCACAGTCTATCACCTCTTAGAAAATTCAACTCTAGTTTTCCAGTAGTTCAATTGGAGTCATCCTTCATTCTTCTCTTTCTCTCATACTCTATGCAATGCATTAGCCAACGTAGTTTCTATCTACAAAATATATCCATTTCTTGCACACTTTACCTCTCTAACTCTGGACAAAGCCACTATCATCTTTGCCTTGGTCTCTTAACCTGGCTCTCTGCTTCCCACCTTGGCTCCTTATGTCTATTCTCAACTTAAAATAATTCCTTAAAATATATATTTTGATATGCATATAAGCCTAATCAATGGACATAGACAACCGGGGGCGGTGGGGGGAAGGGGAGGGCGGTTAAGGCATGAATGAGGGAGGTTGGGGAATAATAGGGGAATGAGAACACATATGTAATACCTTAATCAATAAAAAAATAAAATATATATATATATATGATGATGGCAATCCTCTGTCCAAATTTCTACATTATCTGCTTATTCAAAAGCAAAATGTCTCATGACAGCCTATGAGTCCCTGTGCTCTGGCACTTGTCACACCCTGTCTCTTCCTGCTTCTGCTTCAGCCACACTGGTCTCCTTGGGCTAGGTCTGCCTCGGGGCTCTGAATTCCCTGCTCTCCATGTCACCTACTCCTTCGTTGGCTTCAGATCTCTAATAAAATCTCTCAATGTGGTCTTCTGTAATCATCACATATAAAAATCACACTGCTCCCCTTAGCTGGCTGCTCCCTTCCTGATTAATTTTCTCCAAAGTGTTTTCACCACTGCATATTCATATGTTTTCTCCTGTTATGAGAATGCAGATTTTACAAGGGCTAGAATCTTGTTATCTCTGCCTGTAGCCACCAGGCCAGTGTTGGCTATGTAGAACACACACACAAAGAAATATTTATTAAATAAACAAATGAATTAAGAATGCTGTCTATGCCCCTTTAGACCTCATCGGTCTTATTCAATATATTCAACTGATTAGTACTGATTCTCAGAGCTGGGGATGTATAAATTAAGGAAAGGTGACTTTTTCCTTCTAGGAGCTTATAGGCCAATAGGTGGGATGAGTGAGTTTGGGGCTGGATGCCCTTCTCCCCCTACCACTATCATAAAAAACATAGGAACTGAGAGAGTTAGTAAAGAGCAAAGGTACCTCATTTTATGAAGTGACCCAGAGAATAGGAAGAATAAAGAGAGGAAACAAAAGCTAATATGAGTGGAGTATTAAGCTGGTTTCCCTGTGAGCAAGTGGAGCTCAAATCTGACATGTCCCTCTGAGAAGTGATATACACCAGGTCTCAGAATTATAGATGTGAGAGGCAAAAGTAGGGAGCCACCAGCCTCCAACTCCTATTTTGCCACTGGTTCAGGATTACTTATGTCCTGGTAATTCATATGTGCTTCCAGGGCATATGTATGTGCCATGGGCATTACAGAAGCCCCCCAGAAAAAGCGAGAGATGCCCCATGTAGATGAATAGAGCACTGCTGGTTTATTCCTGGGTGCTACTGGGCCAAAAACAATGGGGCATCCAAAGCAACATGTAAAACAGGCAGTGATACATAAAGAGGTACTGAAATATGTACTGAAGATAAGTAAAAATAAAAGGCAGTTATAAAATAAGGCAAGAATAGATTGAGCATGGCTTTAACAAGAAAAAGTTTTCGGGTAGTAGCATATTTTTAGCAGGGGCTATGGGTAGAAGTTAGACTATCTTCTCAATGAGTTTTTGGGCTATTTTCATGAATAAGAAAAGGCATAGGAAGAGGTTAGTAACATTTGTTGTAGTTATTACAATTCAACTGGTTCTAAAAAGCAAACAGTCACAGTTGATTCAGCATAGGGCCTGGGGCATAGTGGAGACTTAAAAATGTTTGATGAATGCTTACAATCCAGAATATGGCACAAACTATCAGGGGTAGAAAAAAAAGAGTGAGAAAAAAAACAGCCTCCATTTTATTTATAGTCTAGATGGGAGAATACATTTTTTGAATGCATTTTTATAGGGATGACACATTAAATAATTGCATGCTACTTAGTAACCCCACCTCTTTACTTACCACTTCCTAATCTTTAAACATTAAATTCTATTTAGTCAGCTACCCTGTGGAGTTTTAGGATGGCCTTTCTGATTACCTGGTTATATGAGATGTGCACATCGATGTCCATTCTAGTCTGACCTTGGGCTGCTATGACAAATTACTAGACCGGGTGGTGTAGACAATGAACATTTATTTTACATGCATCTGGGGGCTGGGAGTTCAAGATCAGAGTGCTAGCATGATGAGCTTTCTTTTAAGGGGTCATCTTTCAGATGATGCCCTAATCTGAATGTTTCCTGGTTGGAGAAGATGAGAGAGAGAGAGAGAGAGAGAGAGAGAGAGAGAGAGAGAGAGGAAGGGAGGGAGAGGGAGGGAGAGGACACTTGTATTTCCTTCTCATTTTTATAATAAGAGCTTTATTTTCATGACATCATCTAAACCCAATTTCCTCCCCAAAGGCCCCATTTTAAATACCATCACATTGTGGCTTAGGGCCTCAAATTCTAAATTTGGGGGAGACACAATATTGATATATGTATGTATGCATTTTTTATTCATTTATTTCTTTATTTTGAGACACAGTATTTAGTTCACAGTAGTCTTTACCAGTATTTTCCTGTATTATTGCATTGCAAAGATAGAATCTAAACATAGCTGAAAGAGGTTAGTAGATGTAAAGTGAGAATTTAGACTATGATTGCAAAAGTAATTCTGGACAAGGTGATTTATAAGCTTAGTTTAGAAAGGAAAATCAGATTAATGTTGGAGAACCAGATGACAGCATTATATGAATGCCTGCTAGTCTCAGACACAGTGATGGACATGGAGGTGCAAGCATGAGTGAGCCAGGGTTCTTATCCTTGGGGAGTATAACATCTACAGTGAGCATGCTCCTATGTTAACAGTTCAGATTTGAGATAGGAAAGTTAGAGGGAGGATGAATGATGTATTTTAAACCCATGAAAACTTTTGTTCTTTACTACTTGCTTACAGTGCTGATCTAATAACTTTGAACATGTGTGTAGCTCTACCCTAAATGGAATCTTTAATATAAATAGATTTTTGCTAAATTGACTTGTGCATCACTTTTTTTTATTTAATATGTTTGTTTTGAATATGGAATATACCAATCATTGTGGATGGATAAATGGATAAATAGGTAGGTAAGTGATAGATAGAATATAGATAGATAGATAGATAGATAGATAGATAGATAGATAGATAGATAATGCACATTCCTCAGCTTCAAGAATCCCAGCCCAGTCATTGACGCAACCATGATAGTGAAACCTAACTTCTGTAATGTGGTAGTTCTTTGGTAAAGGTACACACATAAATTTGAGAATAAATGAGGGAGCTAAAAAAAATCTGCTTTGAACTATGGAAAATAGATCTAGGAAGTTTTAAGGAAAGAAATTACTTGGCTTAATCTTTCAAAGGAAGAGTTTCAATATATTAAGATAATTAAGGACATTTCAAGCAGAGAGAGAGCAGAACAAAGGACAGTGGGTGACTGGTGTTCTTACGAATGCCGAGAAGCAATGATACATCTGGGGGTGGCTGCAGGATTAGGACCCTGGCAGAAGGGTGGTAGTTAAAGGGTCAAAGTGGTGAGAGGATCTTGGCAATGCCAGTAGGGGTGAGACTTCAGTGACCTTGCTTTTATGTCCTTGGATGACAATTCCCAATTCCTACAAGATGGGCCTCTAAAACAGTTTCCAAAGGCATTTGAAAATACGTTTTGAAAGTCCATGTTGCACATTAGCTTATTAAAGCTGCTAAAAAAGAAGGTATCTGTTTACCTTCATTTCATTCTAGTATTTTCCAAAAGTATTTAAAACACAAAAATATTTTACTTTTTTCTTCTTTCAACATCTATCAGAATCTCATGGAACATCTTTGCAGGAAATTGTTTGCAAAGAAGGGTATAAGCAAGGAACTGGTGAGATTAATTGTGCTTTTGAAATATCACTCTGCTTACAGTGTGGGGCATGGAGACAAAGCCTTTGGAAATGGGATGAAACAGCTGTAATAGCAGTTTAATGGAGAGGGCAAAGTGGATATTGGATGGTGACAGAGGGGAGAATGTGCAAGTTAGGAGAAGTTGAAAGTAGCCTGTGGTTCTCTCTCTTTAGGTTGCATGAGAATCACCTGGAGGGCATGTTGATGCAGATGGCTGGGCCCCAATCTTCGAGTTTCTGATTAAATAGGTCTTAGTCCAGGGACTGAAGATATGCATTTCTAACATGTTCCCAGGTGATGCTGAAGCTGCTGGTCTGGATTTCACACTTTGAATATATTTCTTGTTATCCCCCACAGAGTCTTCTCTGTTACTAGATCCCAGGGTACCTTCTTAGGCCTAGACTGGCTAGCTGTATACCTATGTCCCTCCCCATTGCCCCCACACTCTCCTCTGCCCTCTAAGCTATCAGTGAAAGCATCCCAAATAAGTTGACAGTGTGTCAACTGAGTGGCCCTTGCACTACAAGTGGAAGATGTGCTGACGAGAGTCAAGAACGCAGACTGGATTAATTATACTATACAACATTACCCAGCATTGCCTCTGTCACCATGACCTTCACAGTACATCCCTTCTCTCCTTTGCCGCAATATTTAGACAGTCCCATGTTACTGACCCCGCCCTATCCCCCAGTCAACCTGCCAGGTGTTTATTCTCTTCTGGGATATCATTCTAGCCCTGATAAGGTTCCCTCATTGCTAGGGGACACAAATACTCCCACTGATATTTGTAAAACATTTTATTTGAACTACAATATTTTCTCTAGTCCCGAAGTTATTGTCATTAACATTTAGATAAATTGGCTATCCCTTGCTTTGCATTACTCTGTGTTCCATTCTCTTATAATGGAGGAAGATAGGGAGGACTGAGGCATCTAAACCCCAATATTCTTGTTAGAAAAGCCAACTGCTTCATTTAGGATAATTTCTATATTTCATGCATCTAGCACCAGTTGGACTGTCACCACCCTTTCCCTGTCCTGGGCATTTCCCTGCTGTGGTCCATGGTGATCTTGAACCCTTTTGCCCCTCACCCATGCCCAGCCAAAAGAAGATTGAGTCCTGCTCCTTCTTGTGAGCAAGAATTGACCAATTTATGGCTCTAAAACAATTGTCTGGGGTGGCACTCTGACACCTACTCCTGGTTCTACCTGTTGTAGTCAGGTGTGTAATCAGGGACCCCCGGGTTGAGCTTGAGGTACTCACTTGGCTCTAGAAGCACAACTAACCTAAATCCCCTCCCAGATTTTCCAAACACCAGGATCTGTACTCAGTCCATCACTTAGCAAATGTTTTTCCCAAGTGTTTACTCAGGCTTAGACATAATTCTGGCCAATATATCCTTATCAGAAAATCTAATCTTTTGGTGTGCAATGGGCTTTGGAGTCAGACACAGTGGATTCCAGGGTTATGTATATTAAGGGCTGCAGGAGGAGGAAGTGGAGAATTGAATTCAAGCCTGCAACATGGAGCTTACTGCCCACTAGGCTTTAGAAAGACTGGCTGGTGTCAAAAGAAACAGTCAAAACCTCAAAAGGACCTATCCTTTGTAGGCTGGTGTGACTCAGTAGCGAAGAGGGGGTCATGGTTTGATTTTTGATCAGGGCACATGCCTGAGTTGCAGGTTTGATCCCCAGTGGGGCAAGAAGCAGCTGATTAGTGATAGTCTTCATCCTTGATATTTCTATATCTCCCTTCCTCTCCAAAATAAAATATATACATATATTTAAAAAAAAATGGAACTAGCATTTCTAGTGCGGCTCTTCTGAAGCAAATACTTTATGTATTTGGCATGCCTGTCCCACCAGGCTGTGCATACAAAGGGCAGCCTCATCAGCTTCTAGTTTTCCACATTGGAATGGTGAGCCCCACTGACTTCATTGCTAACCTCCCTCCCAAACATTTTATCCACATTTCATTTTTAGTTGTTTATTTTTTCTTTTGCATTCTAAAAGTATTCAAATCCACAAAAATGTGTTGAAAAGAGAATACTTTTCTAAAACTCTAGTTTTCACCCATCATTCCTATCTTGACATATTTGCTTTAAACATCTCTCTCATTCTGTCTCTCTCCACGCACCACAAAAACATGAACATGTCATGTGCAAATATGCTTTTTTGTTTGTTTGGATTTTTTTTACTCTGAACAACTTAAAAGAGGTTATAGAATCTGAATCAGGTTAATCCCTTCCTCAAAAAGCTTTACTGACTACTGGTGCTAACCTTGGATTGCAAAGGTGAAATCATTTTCACCGCCTGATGTGCAAACTTTCCCTTGCTCTTGGGCTCCGCAGGCAGTGGCTGGGAAGTGCCTCTTAGGGTTTGAGGCCTGTATTTGGCCCCTCTAACCTTTCTACCACCCCTCCTAAAAGGAAGTCACAAAACTCATGTCTGCAAGGAGTGTAAGGTGATCAAATAATGTGTCACGCACCAAGGCACTCTTTAAAGCTAGCAGTGAGCAAGATTGTTCCTGGTTTGCAGAGAAATATGGCACATTTTGTGATTACAGAACAGTCAAGTCAAGAGCCAGGAGTAGTGTGGGTTCATATGTGAGCTTTGCCATTTATTATTTTGTGGCCCTGACCTTGTTACCCAACCAGGTTTAATGTTCCTACATTATAGAAATATTGCAAATAAAACTAAACAAAGCATACTTGTTAACATATTTTAAATACTATAAAATGTGAACAGACCTAGCCAGTTTAGCTCAGTGAATAGAGCATGAGCTTGTGGACTGAAGGGTCCTGGATTCGATTCCAGTCAGGGCACATACTTTGATTGCAGGCTTGGTCCCTGCTCCTGATCAGGACACATGCTAGAGCCAACCAATCAATGTCTCTCTCACACATCTGTTTCTCTCTCTCTCTGTCTCTCCCTCTCCCTCCCACTCTCTCTAAAAATCAATGGAAAATATCGTTGGGTGAGGATTAACAACAACAACAAAAAATGCTAAACAAACAATTAGGAGGCTTTCCCAAAGAGATCCATGCATTGATCAGAGAGGCAACCTGACTCCACCTACTTTAGCTAATACTATCTAGTAAAAGAGTAATATGCAAATTGACCATAATTCCACTACACCCACAAGCCATGCCCACCAGCCAATCAGGAGTGAGTATGTTTCAATTATAGGAGATAAATAAATCCCAAAACAAATGGCTGCAGCCATGGAGCAAGCAGGAGGCTTGGCTCCCCTGCAGGCTGCAAAGTTTTAATTATAGAAGATAAATAAATCCCAGATATTAGGGCCTCCACTTGGGTCACCTAGGGGTATGGCCAGCAAGTAAACCACCACAGGACTCTCACCCAGGTCACTCCATTGCCCCAAGGGA